>JAYMFT010144050.1:0-5000 GCA_038088735.1 Panulirus argus
ACAGACAGAAAGACAGACAGACAGACAGACAGACAGACAGAAAGACAGACAGAGAGACAGACAGACAGACAGAGAGAAAGACAGACAGTCAGACAGAAAGAGACAGAAAAATACACACACACACACACACACACACACACACGCAGAAATAAGCCTACTTCTGAAAACTTCTCCCTTTCTGCGAGTTTTATCCACCAGCGACCAAATTTGATGCAATGAGGGAGAAGAAGCCATCATCATGGACGGCCAGCCTGAAGTGTTGGCCCGAGAGCCCCCACAATGCCCACTGTGGGCACTGTGGGCGGGGTCCCCCCTCTGAGATGAACCGTAAAAAAAAAAAGAAGAAACGTAAATCGTAAATAAAAAGATACATTGATACTTGCATATCTAAAGATTTTAAAAATCTTTGTAAATGACTGTAAATTCTTTTAAAAAAGACATTGTAAACATCTGTAAATGGAAAATCGAATATAAACACATGGTAAACTTCCAAAAATAGCGTAAATACGTGCAAGAAGCTGTTTTTAAACATATATTCTTAAATTGGTGGATTTAGACGTGCCGAAAATGCGTCAGAAATAAAGAACAGAATTCTCTGTCTATCGACAGACGAAGGAAAAACTTTCAGAATTTATCAACCATATGTGGAAAAGAACGAATTCTATTGATGAACCCGAAAATAGCCAACAGCATATTAGCCCTAGTCCAGCCTGGTGATGTAGCCGTAGCGTAGCCCCTTGTGGCGTAGCCTTGATGTGATGGCAAGTAGTACAGAAGCCTAATGTAGCAAATAGGGGGAGGTGTAGTCTTGCTAGTCCCACGGGTGTAGTTCAGAATGTAGACCCGGTAGGACTACTGGCGTAGCAGGCTCCATAGCCCCGAAGTAGCAGACGGTGGTGTAGCCCTTGTGTGTGTGTGTGTGTGTGTGTGTAGCAAAGGCTACTGTAGTCCTACCTGTTTCAGATGCAAGTAGACCCGATGGCGTGAGAGTGACGTAGCCCCGACAGACCAGGTGGTGATGTAGCCCTGGCGTAGCAGATTAGAGCAGACCCAGGGAGAGAGAGAGAGAGAGAGAGAGAGATGCAAATTCGGCATCTCGGGGCTGCGCAGAAGAGCTGGCGACCGACAACATCACATGTGTCACTGCGCATCTCAACCCCCCCCCTCACACCCCCCCTTCTCGCGCAGTCCAGACCGCGGAAGGAACGACCCGGTTATCCAAGGTATCTCCAAAAGGGCTACCCGCTCTATGAGAGATCGAGGCAAGACCAACCTTATCCGTCTCTTGGGATCGCATTATCATCTCCTGCCGACTCCTTCGGCCAGAGTGGACGGGCCTGGCCCGAGACCGCCTCAAATCTCGTCTCCTTCTAAGGTCCATGAACCCCTACCTCAACCTAAGGACTCTTCACCTCAAAAACCCTCCCCCTCCCGTGGCTTGACGCTATCTCCACCCGGATTCAGATCCCGCCGGCGTTTTATATCAGGGCGTAAGGCGGGCGAGTTATTATAAGCCCTGGGTTGGGAGTATTTAGGGGCTATATTTCAGTGCTATAGGGGGATGATTTGGGGGGATGGGGGGGGGAGGGGGATGGATGGATGTCGCTCCGCCGGGGCGTTGAGTTAATCCCTCCTTCAGTAGTTTGTAAAGACGGGGATCGCGGATGACGTACGCACCAGCTTGGCCAATGAAGACGCTGAATACTTGCTAATTGGTATAAATGGATGAGGGGTAGGGGGGGGGGAGGGGTAGAGGGTAAGGGGGAGAGAGGGAAGGGAGGGGGGGAAACGGGGGGAGGGTTCTTCTTCATCTTCATCTTCTTCTTCTTCTTCTTCTTCTTCTTCGTCTTCTGCTGTTCCTTGTTCTCTCTCTCTCTCTCTCTCTCTCTCTCTCTCTCCCTCCCTCCCAGCCCTTTTAAAAAAAGCTCAGTTCTTTATATCGACAGCGACCGACCGACCGACATACGTAGCCGGCCCGGGCAAAAATCATACGCAAGTCAAAGGCTTATTGACATTAGGATCATCATCTTCCATTACCCACAGGTTTTCTCCCCAGAGGAAACACCCCAGCCATCTGCAACCTCCCCAGCCCAACCCCGGCTATCTGTAGCCTCCCTCTATCCCATACGAACTATAACCTCCCCAATCCTGACCATATGTAGCCTCCCCGAACCTAATCCCGACCACCTGTAACCTCCCCAATCCCGATCATCCATAACCTCCCCAAACCCTGATCATCTGTAACCTCCCCAAACCCCGACCATCTTTAGCCTCCCCAACCCCACCCCGACTATGTAACCTCCCCAACCCCGATCACCTGTAACCTTTTCATCTCCCCCTACCCTATCCCATCTCCTCCCCGTCCCCTTCTCCTCCCTCCCTCCCCATCTCCCCACTCCACACAAGAGACCACCACACAACCCCTCCCCACCTCCCCTCTCCCCTCCCCACCCACCCAGAGCCGTAGATAATCAATTAGATCTATCAACATTAAATATCTTGGGGTTGACATTGATACCGCTCGTAAAAAACGGGAATCAGAGAACAGAAAACGGACACGCACGCAATGGTGCTTGATACGTGGGCAACCACCCAACACCCCATCCCCCCCTCCTCGAGATTCGCCCAAATCACAATCGATTCTCCGATTAGGTGGCACAATGGAATGTATAATGTATTATACAACCGAGGCAGAGCTGGACTTGCCTTCATTGTGTTTTTAATGATATTAGATTATCATTGGGATCGTTATTTTGATGAGTGTGCGTGCGTTTGTGTTGTGTGTGTGTGTGTGTGTGTGTGTGTGTGTGTGTGTTTAAGTAGTATGCCTTATAAGCGACTTGCACTACTTGAAAATGAACATACTCACACACTGACGAACACACGCTATATGAATATACATACGTACATACGTACATCATGGCTGTTCAAGGTGTGTGCTTGAGCTGTATGGCTTAGAGCTCTCCATCAGCTATAGAGCTCAGAGTTCTCCTTCAAGTACCATGGCTTAATGCCACCCCCCCCCCCTTCAGCTACAGGGCTCAGAGTTCATCCGTTAGCAACAGAGCTCAGAGCTCTCCTTCTAGTACCGGGGCTTAGAGCCACCCCCTTCAGCTACAGAGCTCAGAGCTCTCCGTCAGGCACAGGTCTTAGAGCTCTCTCTCTCTCTCAGGTACAGAACTCGAGAGCTGCCACTGTGCTACAGAGTTCAGAGCTCCCTAGGTGTGGAGAACAGAGCTCATTCAGCTACAGAGCTTAGAGCTCCCTTCAGGTACAGAGCTCAGAGCTCCCCCAGTCTGGACATTCCTTCCCCTCCTCCCCTCCTCTCTCCCCTCCCCCACCTCCCTCCCCCTCGTCTCCTCACACCTCAACAAAGGTACTGCTGACCTCTGCTCTTCGCTTTTATTCACTTGTTATTCACCATCATCATCCACTGTTACCCATCACTCACTTGTTATTCATTATTACCCACTTCCTGGCTTCATTCGTGGTGATACTCTGGCAACCACATACCTCTTTCTGTTCTCGGTTATTCATTCATCGTGCTTCATTGTTATTCACTGTTATTCATTTGTCATCGCGTGTTATTCATCCTCTCTTTTTTAACTTATGGCCGCTTGGTAGAAATTCTCATTCACTCCTCGTTGCGTGTTATTCATCATACCTCCTCTTCGCTCCGCCTGTTGTTCATTGACATTCAGATTACTCATCGTTATTCACTTTTGGAAGGCTGCTAATTGTCGTTCACTTGTTGTATATGATTCGTCACGCCTCACCTGCTGATGTATGTTATTCATTTCTATTGATTTTGATCTGAATTCCTCAATTTTCATTCACCATCGGCTACTCATAATGTCATCAAAATTCCTTCACTTTCATTCACTATTACCTAGCTCATAAACGTCATTACAATGTCATGACATACACCATTTTTCATGTACAATTGTGTTTCAGTATTCATTATTCATTTGCAATAAATTACGTCTAAATATTCCATTAAACAAAGATCATGTAAATTTATGCACACATGTACGTATACTTTGCTCTCTAACGTGTGCATAGTGGGTCATACAGGTGCACATGACTGTGTAGACATGTGTATTCATGTCACGTAGATTTGGTCTGTGTCTACGGCACTACGAGAGTCAGGACCACATAGTCATGCGCTCGTGGAGGCGACCACATAACCACACCAATGCAGGTACGGCTCACATATGTCATGTCTACATAAATGTGATAACACAGCAACGCTTACATAGATACAGACACATAGCTATGTCCTCACGGAGAAGACCACATAGCCAAAATTCACATAGTCAATGCTTACAACGACCACATAGCCACGCCAACATAGATACGAGCACATAGTTATAGTCAACACTGATACTGCCACATAGACACATATAGATAAGACAACATAGCAATGCCCACATAAATGACGATGATATAGCCACGCCCACATAAGTATGGCAACATAGCACTACTTGCATGAGGAGCAAGACCGAATAGGTGGTCCACATGGATATGACCACATAACCGTTGCTAAAGGTCTTTAGCATTACCAAAGGCTGTGATATCTTTTTTTATGTTGAAGGTTGACGAATGGGAAACTGAAGTGACGAATTTTACAAAATTTGAAGAAACTGAAAAAAAAAGAGAGAAAAACTTAAGACGTGACAAGGTATAGCTATTGGGAAAGACATGAGAGGGTAGAGCTCCAAAGCTTCGAGGCGTGAGGAAAGAAACGGAAATCGAGATCAGTCTGATGTCACCCCTAGCAATGGATACAAACTCGTAGGAAAGCTTTTCACTTCGGGTGAAGCAAAAGAATTGGACGCTTTCTCCAAAAAGGAATTTTAACATATGAAATGGTTTACCCATGGGAGTAGTTGAGAGTAACAACAAATCCGCGTTTACGAACAGGCTAACACGAATGCTTCGCCACAAGCCCATGGCTGATGTCATCTGCGCCTCACGTATCCAAAAACGCTCACGGGCAT
>JAYMFT010144050.1:7500-12765 GCA_038088735.1 Panulirus argus
CCTCTGGGTCTTTATTCACAAGTACCTTAAACGCCTTTTGTCACACGACCTTTTCCTTCGCCTCTCCGGGTCGACGGTACTACAGCCGTCTCTCTTCTAGTGACAGAGCAACGATTTCTGGTTATGTTTTCTCCCTCAGACTCCATCTTGGATGATTTTAACATTCCTTCACCCTCTGATGCACCTTTTACTAATCCTGTGTCCCTCCCAATAATATTTTTTTTTTCTCTCGTACATTTAAGAAACAACCCTTCTTTCGCTAGTCTCAAGAAGGCGTATGGTACGATTGTGATCCCTCCTTGTGCGTTAAAATGAGTGTGTTTGCGACCTTACTCCTGTGCTTGCTCGTCTGTGCTGCTTACAGAAAAACCCACAAGTTTTCTTTATCTGAAAGCATTCATTCATACACAGAGCCTGTCTGAAAGAAGAATGACCGTTCTAACCCTTCCAACCATCGTCTTGTTGCTCAGACTTTTAGTACTACCAAAGACTAAAGACTTACGAACCTCTCGCCAACTTCCATTGCCTTCGGCAATCTTGAATCTCACACCTTTCTCTCTGTTCGCCAGCATGGCTTCCACAAGGCCAGATCCACCAGTGATATTCTTTCCTGTCTTGCTAACGTATGGTCATCTCTCTCTAAAAGACTCTGGCCAATCCTGTGTCGTAGCCTGTGATATATCGAAAGCCTTTTTACAGAGAGTGGCATCGGGGTCTCACCTCCAAGCTCTCCCCCTCATGTGACCTTCATCCTTCACTTTGGTCTCTCATATTATGGCCTCGTCCTTGGCCGATCTATCTCTACAGTTGTTGGTGGATCAACTCCTTCTTTCTCTATCAGCGACGGTGTCCCTTAGAAACACGTCGTCTTTATTACTCTCTCATTTTTCTCTTAATTTTTTTTCCGTAGGTAACCAAATGTGATCCGACACCATCTTCCTTCACTTCTTTCAAATCCCCCCAGTGGCCCAGACGCAACCTAATTAGGTTTAAAGCCTTTAAAACCCATTTTCGTGCCACTTCTGTTTGCAAAGCCGCCTCTCACAGCGTTCCCATTCCCTCTTATGGGCGTGTAATTCCACCGCAAGCCATATCTATCTTGGCAAACGCCACATTACACAGATAGCTACGCATGACTTCAGGGAACTACGAGCCACTGTTCAGATGCCCAGAAACACTATTCTTTTTTAAAAGTCTCTTTGATTATATAACAAAGGATTGAGCCGTACTTGTATGAATAACTGCTCTCACGTCTAAGAAGATTTTGGGAGGAGATGGATGCTTCCTGTACAGGAAGAGAAAAGACCGGAGCCTCTAGATACCCTTTAGAGAACAAGTCTGGATTCTGGCATCGTTCTCGAAGTTTGAAACTGACTCGCGTCGCCCCCTCCACACGGAAGGAAACGAAGCAATCTCAATTAAGAATAAAGCTAGTTTTGACATCACACATTTTTAGAACTTTTGAGGGTACGGAAGATGTGAAATGAACTACGTTCATGGAATCGAATTCTCGACACAACTCAGGACCACCTGGTGTCAGGTTGGGGAGATCCCGCCCCTATCATTTGCCAGACCACTGTGATAATAAGATTGTTGAGCCGCTGGAGACCAAACAACATGCTGACCAACAACCCACCTCAGCAGCTGAGACTCATCCCGAGCCGTGTGACGAGGATGTGGAAGGCTTCCGAAGTCAGCTCAGGGTCAGCTTAAGGTAGCTGAAAATACTAGACAGAGTCCACAGCAATTCGGCTTACTACCTGTCCCAGTCAGACCTCGATATTCGCTGTACGCCACAGCGTTAGGTCTGTTTCCATCTTCAATGGATATTGCTCTGGTTTCTCGCTCCCGAGAGCTGGCTGCCTGCGTGCCCCCTACCACTAGCTAGACCGCGTACGACTCGGCGAACCAAAGCATCGCGTGATTGCCGTTGACACCTCCGGTATGGGCCAAAGGTAATGACTTGTTTCTTCTTCAACTCCTCTGGCCTTTTGAACCTCTTTTTACCTTCTATTCACTCCCCAGCAGGAGGAGCAGGAGCAGCAACAGCTGCTGCGACCCATCCCTTTTTGTAAAGATACAGGGTATTTCAGCACCTCCAGACCTCTCACTCTCTCCCTCATTCTCCGTAGCTGTCTGTCAGTTTAGCCCGTATCGAGTTTCACCAGCAAGACCTTTCTCTCTCCATGATCAGAGCCTTCCACATAAAACATAGATAAAACACGCTGGCTCAGGGTGGGCTGGCGCGTCGAGGGGGTCACGACCCCTTGTCCCCGCAGCTCCTACTGCGACTCATCAGAGGTCACTCACTGTGTCTTGCAGGAACACGGTGTTCGGCAGCGGTTATCGTGGGAGCAA
Organism: Panulirus argus; assembly: GCA_038088735.1. Taxonomy (NCBI): domain Eukaryota; kingdom Metazoa; phylum Arthropoda; class Malacostraca; order Decapoda; family Palinuridae; genus Panulirus; species Panulirus argus. Next base: position 9,859 of record JAYMFT010144050.1, read on the forward strand.
CACCCACTTGATAAATGTCGCGGGAACAACAATGGGCGGGGGAACTCCTCGCGTGGCGTATTATTAGCACCAGGTTCACCCCCTCCCTCCGCCCGTCCACGCACACAACAGCGTGTGGAGGGGGCACACACACACACACACACACACACACGGGGGGTGCGAGACACACACCCTGTGATTACTGCGTTAGTCCCGGCTCCACGCACACCCTGTGGGTTTACGTTGGCTTGGGTTCTGGTTGTAAGAGGGAGGGGGAGGAGGGAAAAGAACCTTCCCGCTTCCCTTCTCCCCCTCCCCTTTTCCCCCCTCCCTTTTCCCACTCCCCAACAGCCAGCCCCTCCCCCCCCCCCTCTTGCCTCTAGCACCCCTCCCCACTCTATCCAAAACTAGAGTCGTGATGAGAGACTCTCCAAAAGGGCCCGAGGGAGTGACTCTCCCTGTGGCATCCTCAAGTCAGATGGTCGTCAGGAAGAGTATTCTCTGGAGGAGGAGACCCCTCCGACCGGCCGCTCATGTCAGTGTGGACGTCGAGCGCTGGAGGAATATAGATGTCGTCCCATTGGACGCCAGACCTCGTCCAGGCCAGCCAGACCTTGGGTCAAAAAGACCTCGTCCAGGCCAGCCACACCTTGGGTCAACAAGACCTCGTTCAGGCCGGACCTTGGGTCAAAAAGACCTTTTCCAGGCCTGACCTTAGGTCAACAAGACCTATTCCAGGCCCAGACCTTGTCTCAAGACCCCGTCCGGGGCTAGACCTTGGGTCAGACATATCAAAGGGCAAAAGAAGCGAGGAAAAAGGCGAGAGATGATTATGCCGTTGACTGCTGGCGGAGGTGTAGAGATGGCCTTCGCCAGGCAGTAGCTGTTTGGGAAGAGCAGTTGGGTGACTGCACCGTCCATCAGAGTCGGGAAGGGACCAAAGTTCTCTCGTCTTGTAAACGTATTAAGCGGATCCTATTTACGTCTAATTATCCCAGGAATCTACGTCGTCCAGTTAAAGAAAAAAGGGATTCGAACGATGTTGTTTCCACTTTACGACAGCTATATGTGACACAGGTCCCACCGGAAGGGTGACCTTTCATGACACCCAGACGAGACACAGGTCCCTCCGCTGGAGGGGTGACCTTCCTGCAATATAGGGTCTGCCCTTCACCCCCCCCCTCCCCCTCCCCGCCAGGTGCGTCACCATGGTAACGGCGGCTGATGACGGTGAGGCGAGGCGTTGTGTGACGTAGACAGTGTGCCTGGGGAGGTGTCAGCGTGGACCGTCTGACAGTGTGCCCGGACTGTGTCAGTGTGGGTGGACTGGAGTGAATGGATGACTGAGGGAGCTGAGCCGGCTCCATCACACGTCAGTGCCGGGTTTGAGAGAGAGAGAGAGAGAGAGAGAGAGAGAGAGAGAGAGAGAGAGAGAGAATCGATCCCTGGGAGGTGTTCGCCGGTTTGGGCAATTGATGGCTCGAAGCTTAACAAGTTTCCAAAGTCTTTTCCTGATTCGACGTGGGAAAGACGACACCCCCTTCCCTTCCCTTCCCATCCCTTCCCATCCCTTTCCTGACCAGGAGGTTTTTGTTGTCGTGTTTTAGATCTTTATGACGCTTTCAGTGACGCGCTGCAAGTATTGTGACGTATCAGTGACGTACTGCAACTTTTGTGACGTATCGGTGATGCGATGGAAGTTTTGTGACGCATCAGTGACGCACTGCACGTTTTGTGACGTATCAGTGACGTACTGCCAGTTCTATGACGTGTTGGTGATATAATGAAGGTTCTATGACGTATCACTGACGTAATGGGAAAATGCAGTAAGGTCGTGTTTGGTGGTAGTTTGGTGTATAATACATTATTCGTCTTGCTGGTCAAGCTCAGAGCACACGGGCTGTTGTATTGGTCTTCTTCAGTCCTCAGGGCTGTTGTATTGGTCTTCTTCAGTCCTCAGGGCTGTTGTATTGGTCTTCTTCAGTCCCAAGAGCTGTTTATTAGTTTTCTTCCTTCAGTTAGAGCTGTTGTATTGGTCTGAGCATTTAGTAAAGCTGTTTTTTTTTTTTACTGTCTTCTATTATAGGATGGGTTAGGTCTATTTTTATGGGGCCCTAATCACAAGCCAAAACGTCATGAAGGTGAATTCTAAAATTAGTTTGTAACGTAACACCTTTTGGGTGCTTAGAATAACTGTGTTGCACCCGTTACAGGTTGACCTGTGTGTGTGTGTGTGTGTGCGATGGGTTGGAATAGTCATTTATACGTGACTCGCTAGATAGTCATTGGATGGGACTTTTGTTTGTACGTATTAAGTTGGCCCGTGTTACCGGCTGGAGTCCATATGGACGTGTGGTGTAGCAGGAGTGTGTTAGAGTCATTAGTGAAGTACTGAGCTAGTCTAGGCGAGGTCTCAGAGGGGCTGGGTCTCTCCTGAACACCACGGTTCGCTGAGCTCAAGCATCTTTTTTTTCTGTGTGGGTGTATTTGTCAAGGGAAGGTCCTCACGGGAGGCATTCCTTCCCTCCTGCAGCCAGGCTGTCAGCTGGTACCACCGCTTCTCCTGACAGCTCTTTTTCCTGTCTGTCTCCCGTCCGCCATGACCCCCTCCACCACTTCAACCCCCCCAACCCCGAAACCACATGGCAACCCCCCCCCCTCCAACACACACACACACACACACACACACACACACACACTTTAACGGTCACTGTCGGTCAGGCCAGCAGTGTGAGGTATATGAGGCTAGGCACCATGACGGGACCCCGGAAGTGATGTCGGGGTTTAAATAACTTTATCAACTATTGTCACCTGATGAGGCGGATTTTCTCCACGAAACATGCTGTGCCACATATATTGAGAAATTCCATGTGAAATAAAACTATATGAACTCCTACTGAAGTGTGATTTCACCTTCATATATATATA
>JAYMFT010144061.1:0-12764 GCA_038088735.1 Panulirus argus
TCGAACCTATGCGCTCGAACCTGGGCGGCCCGTGAATGCGTCACGGTCAGGTACGCTAACCGCTGCACCACGGGAGTGTTGTGCGCTCCGTAAGGACCCTTCCTTACGCCAGAGCGCGACAACGGCTGTACAGTACTTGATTCTCATATAAAGTAGAAGGTCTGCTAGGTTAAGATTTATCCATTCGCCATGTTTACGTAAAAAATGCCCGTCAAACCGACTGTATTTAACTTTGGATTTCAAACGAAAGACGGTTGATTGGTTTGTTGGGTTTAAACTATGAGGGTCATTAGGTCTGCATTTTTTTTACAAAGTAATGTCCATATACAATAATTCTCTAAGACCTAACTAAACCCTCTAGGGAAAAAATAGAAAATAGATAAAATAAAAGAAGACATGAATAATGAAATGGGAAGGTGGTAGGTGGTTAGTGCTAACGTGGCAACAACAAACAACTCAAGTCAGCACAACACCCACTAGTGCAGCTGCCAGAAAGGCAGTTGATGTTATAAGGTGGAACATCGGCTCCGTGCTGCGGTGGGCCTAGCACGGGGTAGTCTCCCTCCGACCTGGGGCTAGGGGTGTGGTGGGTAACTGTTTCACTTACACACTCCTGGTCCCGGGTGGAGTGGGAAGGTACCGTGATGGGTTCCATGGTGGCGCTGGGCTGGTGGTCTGCTGATTAAATGAAATTATAATTTATATGTCATTTACGGTAAAGGCCTGTCTCTACCTGTCCTATTTCCTTTGTAGTTCCTTCTTTAACTACAGCAGTGGGTGCAGTACCGTCCGGGCGGTTTTGCCGTCATGTTGGTACAACACCCACTAAACATTTTCTGTATTTTCCTTATTTTATGATCATTATGTATGTATATCTTTTTAGCTAGGGTTAAGATGTGTTTAGCTTTTAGGGACAAGACTACAAAGTCTAGATCAAATAGGGTTGCCGGCCAAATGACCTTTCTTATTGGTCGCTGGCCGTAAAACCCAACAAACTAAACGAATCAGAAAGGCTGGAAAGAATGGGACAGCTTATAGATAGACCTTCACCCTAGTAAACAGTATTTATTTATTTTTTTTTTTTTTTTACGTTGCAGGCTCCAGCCACGGACAAAGTCCACTTCAAGGCCGGTTGATGAAAGGGAAAAAGAAGAGGCAAGAGAAGGTTTTTATGAACTTTGGAGGATGTGAAAAACCTGCCCTTTGAAAAGTGTCAGGTCATAAGTTATTGGGAAAGACTTGAGAGAGTAGAGAGTTCCAAAGCTCTAATGTGTAGGGAAAAAATTATCAAAACTGCCCACCCTTGGGTTGTCAACGGCCACACGGCAATCATATGACGCAGCAACTTGTCAAGTGTTGCGTGGTCTACATAGTGGTGGTGGCATACAAGCATCCAGGTCTCGGGAGCAGAAACTGAAGTGATACCTATAGAAGAGGGAAAGTGAACCAACAACGAGGCGTGGGGCAAGTGAGTCAAGTTTTGAAGTGAGTTAGGGAGAAGTGATAAGTCAGACTGCTTTTGGCTCAACTCTGACGAGTAGGGTTGTAGAGCTAGAACCATCCCAGATATGAGAGCAGTACTTCGTACAAGGACGGATTAATCTTTTGTATAAACGGGCATCTAAACAGGACTCTTAGTTCCTTAGAGACAGACTTAACTATTTCCGTTATGTGGGATGTCGAAGACAGTGTGGATGTTACAATAATATCAAGTATGCTCAATGAGTTAAGGAGTGGAATTACAGAACCGTCAAAGGAAGGAGGAGCGTTTAGAGGATTTTTCGATAGAGAGATGGGCAAAAACTTGGTTTTCGAGGCATTAAACTTATCCAGATTTCGTTGACCCCACTGAAATGACCTGTCCAAGTCTGAGTGTACTGAGAAAGTTGTGTCAAGATATACAGGTCGAATGAGAGATGGAGCAGAATTGAAGGATGTGGATGAATGCAGCGTTGAGTCGTCAGCGTATGAGTATATTTTATGTGTACAAAAAAGGAAATCGTTGATAGAACGAAGAAAAAAGTATGAAACGTGTTAGAACCTTGAAGAACACCACTGTTGATGGAGAAAGGGCAAGAGGGAGATCCATCAACAACCATGAGGTTAGATCGGCCTGAGGGGAAGCTAGGTATGACGTAAAAAAGGCCAAAAGAGGGGAACAGATGAGACCCCGATGCCAAACCCTGTCGAAAGCTTTGGATATATCAAGGGTAATTGCACAGGATTCCCCAAAATATGTCAAGGATGATGATGACTAGACATTAGTAAGATAGGAAAGAATAGCACCAGTAGATCTTGCCATACGGAAGCCATACTGGTGTTCAGTGAGGAGACTGTGAGATTCGAGATGTCTGAGGATATGTAAGTTGGGAAGGAATTCAGATGATATGAAGTTGAGAAGGAATTCAAAAACTTTGGAAATGATAGATGTCAAAGCAACAGAACAATAGTTAGAGTGGTTAGAACAGTCACCCTTCTGAGGGATGAGATGTATCAACATATACTTCCAATAAGAGGAAAAAGTTCTGGCTTTTTTAAGTGGATATGGAACAAACGAGCGAGGCACACTCAGTGCACGGAGATGGATGCCATCTGGAAAAATAAGTCTGGCTTGTGTCTAGAGAGGTAAGCGCTTTTCGGACAGTTTGCTAGAGATTACAGGGAGGGGCGATAGATTAGTAAGAAGAGTATCAGGGGGAAAAGGAATGCTAAAATAATCCAAGGTAGTGTTAAAGGAGAAACGGGAGAGACAGCTATAGTACCGTCAGAACGGAAAAGTGATGGAAAGGTGATGCCACAGAAGTTACAAATTCCCTTAGCTAAACACCAGAGTGACCTATCACTAATTGGATATGAGAAAAGGGCGAGTGACAACATAAGACAATTGGGTCTCAGAGAGAAGTAAGATATTAGAAGCACTAGACAGATGGTGCTCTACAGAAGAGAGGTTTCTAGAGAGACCACGAATGTTGGTATAGTGAACAGAAAAAGGGGCAGGTCTGTCATAGTCAGAAAGGTCATTGGAGGGGCCTGTATTACTACTGTCTGAGCCCTCTCTCTCACTGGCAGTAGAGTGAAGCGGGAACCCGGAGATTCCTAGCACCCAGTGATAATGGGTACTAGGGGCCATAGGGTTGCTGGATTGGATTATGATTACATTTAAAAGTGATTGTGCAGAAGAAAATGAGTGAGGGTTGAGTAGTTGTATGGTTCTTGTAAGGAAAATACAGCAGGACTAGCCCGGTAGTCCCGTTTTGATGGAACAGAAAATAAGACCAGCAATCCTAACATGAAGAGTGTAAAATGATTAAAGTGATGCCCGGGCATCACTTTAACGCTCCTGAGTTTGTAAGTCATATATGATAATGAACATAACGGCAATACACCAGTGCCAAACTGCAAACGAAGTCAGATTCGGAGGATGACCACCCCAACTCCGGTTCCTCTGTATGGTAAAGAGAAATTTCCTCACTCCAAAGCACCAGACCAAAACGCAACCATATCCCAATGCTAGCCCCGCCAAGGGGTGTAAGCGATGAATTACCTTATATTGATTGTTTTAGTTTGAGAGAGACAAAAGATTTTTCAGTTAAGTATTAGCACCAAGTAAAATTTATTTCAAAGTGAAATCTATGTCTCTGAAATACTGTATTAAGTTTTTCTTTGTTCGTGGTTTTATACTAAAGGAGGATGTGTTCTATTTGAAGATGGCTGGGTCATGTCTGGCATCTTGGCGGGAGATTTCTTGTAATATATGGCTGTAGATGGGTGCTGTAGGTACAGTCCAAACGTAAGGAAATCGGCCAGTCCGCCACCCACGGCTTGAATTTCTTAAGTGATCATCAGGCTGGTCCACTGACTTGGCCACAGAAGAAATATTGATCTCTTTACCAAAGAAAGGCAGAATCCCTGCTCCCAAGGGGTTGGAACAATCTCCTCGAGTTCTGAGATCGATCGACTTAGCCAACTGGTCTGTCTGTTCATTGGCATATAAATGCTGCAATGACCAGGCACCCATATCAAGGTGATATCTTGACCAAACGAATTTGATTTATTAATGATATTGCCCTGGATTTCGTTTTACTGTATACCCAGAGCCCATAGCGCTAAGAGCTGATAGAGAATCGGAAAAAGTAGCGATTAATCATAAGACGAATTTATGATATAATCTAAGGTCTTATCAGTGGCAAACAATTTCGCGCTCAAAAATATTCCCACTCTAGCTCTCAACGATGAACGGTGTCAAGTACATCTTGAACTCGTTCAGCCGAAAATTGTGCATTAGGCGAGGATTGCCATATTGCACAATCATCAGCATAAAGTGAGTATTTAAGATTTCGAGGGACGGAAGCTAGTGACATTCATTATAATATTACATAACGCTGGACTCGGAACGCTACCTTGCGGCACCCTATTCTCTTGGACAAGTGTGTCCGAGATTACGTTAGATGCATCAATCTTGATAATAAATGTTCTGTCATTTAAAACATTACAAATAGAAATGGATGAATAGACTCGTGTCAGTGGCTTTCTCCAAATCTTAGAAAACTCGTTTTTGTTTTTTTACCAAAGTGTCTGAAATATGTTCTGAATTCATTAAGTTCCATTGTGCTTCTGTGTTTACGGAATGCGGAGTGTTGATCACTAGATAAATTTTGTGATTTAAAAAAAATAAGCCTCTTTTTTTAACCATTTTTTCCATGAACTCACAAAGGCAGCTCGTCGATGCAATAGGTCGAAACGAATTAATATTCGTAAGGCGTCCAGAACTTTTTGGGATTGGGATGGCGTGCACAAAGTGACATGAGTTTCGAAACGTTCGAGACGTCCAAAGCTGATTGTACAGTGCAAACAGCTTAATCGGATACTGAAAAATTTTGTAGATTATCCACATGGTTCCTGGGCTGGAACTTTCACAGGCTTTGAGAGGCAGAAGTAATTCATTTAAAGTAATTATGTTGTTTTATGGTAGATTTTCATCATCAGTGGCAGTCAATCGCTGTTTGCTGAGTGTGACGTGTATGAAACGTTGGTCGAAGTTGGCCGAAGCACTTTATTTCTTAGATTTTCTTGGCGATCTCATTGGCTATAACAACTGGATCTTCGATCAGTCCGTCTTGTATGATGAGTTGTGGGATGGAGGACTGTTTGTACTTTTTCTGTATTTTCTGTAATATGGACCAAACCTGAGTGGTAGGAGTGTCCTTATCGTTAGTTAATGGTAGCCACTCCGGGAGTCTCTTTTTGGCCTGGCTTATTGTTCTTGCCTGAGCCCTCGCTTGTTAGACGCATTGATGAATTGTGATGAATTAGACCGTCGGATTAATTCATAATCACCCGTCTCACTTTACTGTTGTCTGATGAAATCGGTCGCTGGCGGGATCGCTCGCTGCGTTTGTTCGCTGGGTCCACATTGCACGTCAAGTTAATGTTTGTTTACGTTTGGTGTAAAGTGCATAATCTTCAAATGGCCCATATAAAAGAAGGACACTGTGATGATCTGAAGTAGATTATCTTGAAATAGAACACATAGTTAACTGGGAAAGAAGTACAAATTAAACGCATAGAAAAAAACGAGGAGGTTCAAAGCTGGTGAAGCATGTCTACTGGAGATGGCAAACAGTATGTACATGTTTGCTTTAAACAGTTTTACTCTTAATTGTGTAAAGTGTAAAGTTTCTCATTGGTGCATCACGAAGATACCTTTGGGGTAAAGCATCACTGGTCACGTCACCTTAATACCTTGGGAATTGATGCATATACTTAGATACATAGTTGAATTACTGAAAGAGTGTTTTTCTGTGTGTGGCACCAGCTATCCTTTTAATTCATCACAGATTAAGTCCAGTCCGGTCACAAGATTAGCTGTATAGTTAACAAGAATGTCGTATTCACGCCAAAACTTGTATAGTTAATTAAAAGAGTTCTATAATCTGGCTTCGAGTAAATTGGGGATAAACGGTTCTGTAAACTAACTACTCTGTGGCTGCAGGATTATTTCATAATATTAAATCTGGGTGTCTTTTGGAGATCTTTTCATATCTTATAACATTTGTTTCAGTGTATATAGAAATAATCTGATTTGCCATAACTGTATTGGTTATTTACCAAATTTACTGTATATCATTATTAGCTTTGAAGAATAAGTGATTTTGTTCTGTATATAGGTGTTAAGAAAATATAATGACAGCTGCTGTGCTAGTGAGGTTGCTGCCTTTAGTGCAATTTTAATCAAGTTTATATGCTTTTTCTTAAATGGAGAGTACATCTGATTCAAATATTTTGCATGGGGTCTGTTTAGGCTTGCATGTAACTTTCTAAGACTTGTGCTGTTTCAAAAGTTTTGTCAGTTACAACTTAAATAGAAATTTGCTCAGTTAACTTTTGAGATGTGATGGTCAGAATTCAGTCTGCTCCCTGTTATTGGTCCCACATCCTCTTATTATGATAATCTTCCCATTGGTTTGAGAGCTTGTTTCACTGAATATTGATCTTCATGTACATTAGATTTTTCAGTTCTCATAGTTTTACATTTCTTTGGGTGAAGTTTGACCAGGTGGTCATGTATTCACTGTCTTCTTTAAGAGCCTGCAGTTATTCTTTGGATACTTCTGATAATCTTTGTATCATCTGTATTTTGGAAAAGATAATTGTGTTTTTTGTAGGGACTGGTAGATCATCAATGGAAAGCACTGAATCCCATGAGAGTCCATTTTGTGACTGCCACTGTTGATAGGACAGGAGGGAGAAGTTGCTCCACCAGTTAGTAGCGTAATGGAAATCCCTCTTTGTACAGTTGTGAATGCAGGTTTATAAAGATTAAAGAAACTTAGTGTTTATAGGTATTATAAGTGGCTGAAAGAAATCAACGGAATCCATGAAAATCTCACATAATTTCCCATGGAAGCCCAAATTAACCTCAAGTTTTGGTTTCATTGGTGAAATACATGAATACTATTCTTAGTTTCTCCTTCGGTCCAGATGATGAAGTGTGTGAGCTAGAAGCACATTTAGAGATGGAATTCTTTAGTGTCAACATGCATGCACACAATGTTGAGGAACAACGTGTATATGCAGATCATGATATTCGCATTTTTGTCAGATTACATCGTAAGATAAGGTAAATATTAGCTTCAAGGTGAATTTGGTTCAGGCTTTTGTAGTTTCTTATAATTCATAGACTTTAACATTTTCAATCCCACACTTTCCCTGAGTTTTGTAGCCATTCCATTTATCACATTTATTATCATAGACTAAGAAATAAGATGTTGATAGGGTTTCATGCATTTTATGTGGTATCAGATAGTAATGAGGTTGAATGTGGATACAGTAAAGAGACACTAAATAGAAATACCAGTATACAAGAGCCCACTTAGATGTGAGGAGACTTCATGTTTTGTCTAGTGATATAGGAAATATTTGAGGAGTTAATTTTGAAACCTTTAAGAAAAAACTGGAAATATGGTTAAAAACTGATTCAGATCAATTTTAGGTAGATAAGTATGTAATGGATGGGGCAGCAGAGAGCAATATTGTCAAACAGGTTGTATGCAGTCTGTGGGGGATGAGAGGGCCTGGAAAGTGAGTCAGTTGTTGTTTGCTTAAGATACAGCACTGGTAGCAGATTCAAGTGAGAAGCTGCAGAAGTTGGTGACTGAGTTTGGAAGAGTGTGTGAAAGGAGGAAGTTGAGAGCAAATGTAGATAAAAGCAAGGTTATCAGGTTTAGCTGGACAGGGACAGGTTAGCTGGAGGTGTGGGTTTTAATGGGGAAAAATTACAGGAAGTGCATAGTTTTAAATACCTCAAAGTGGACATGGCAGCGTATATGAATTGTAGAGTGGGTGAGGTGGCAAAGATTTTGGGAGCACTAAAGAATGTGTGGAAAGAGAGATCTTTATCAGAGAGAGCAAAAATGGGTATGTTTGAAGGTATAGTAGTCCCAGCATATTTATATTGATGCGAGGCACGGGCTGTAGATAGTACTGAATAGAGGAGGGTGATTGTATTGTAAATGAAATGTACGAGGATAGTATGTGTGAGAGGTGGTTTGATCGAGTAAGTAGTGAAAGAGGAGAGAGGCGTGGTGATAAAAAGGGTGTGGTTGAGAGAGCTGAGGAGGGTGTGCTGAAGGACATATGGAGAGAATGAGTGAGGAAGGGTTGACAAAGAGAATATGTATGTCAGAAGTTAGGGGAACAAAGAGAACAGGGAGACTAAATTGGAAATGGAAGGATGGAGTGAAAAAGATTTTGAGTGATCGGGGCCTGAATATGCGGGAGGGTGAAAGGCATGCACAGGATAGAGTGAATTGGAACGATGTGGTATATTGTGGTTGACGTGCTGTCAGTGGACTGAACTAGGGCATGTGAAGCATCCGAGGTAAACCATGGAAAGGTCTGTGGGGCTTAGTTCTGGATAGGGATCTGTAGTTTTAGTGCATTACACATGAAAGCTCGAAAATGGGTGTAAGCAAATGTGGCCTTTCTTCTTCTGTTCCTAGCACCACCTTGCTAACGTGGGAAACAGCATATAAGAGTGAAAAATAAATTGCTATTAATCAGCTATGTTGATGGACAATTAAAATCAAAGTAACAGAAACATAAGGTGAAGCAAACTTAAATCTGACACCACTACTTAATAAAGTATCATGGAGAAGTCATCCCAGAACTTAAGTATTCTATAATTTAGCATATGATCCTATACTGTGGTTGAGTGAGTACCACTAATCCCAGTTAAACTGTAAAAGATTTTTTAACCTCATGTACGATTCAACTACTGCACTACAAAGAACCAATTGCAAGTAAGCTAACTTGATCCTAAGAGTTGTTAAATTTTCATACTCTCTCTTTATATATAAGTATACATATATGATTGTGTGTATTTGTGATAATTCACAATAATTGTTTTATGCTTGCTATGATCGGTGATATCCAACAGGTATCCACGGAAAGAAGTAAATTTGATATATCACTAGCGAATGCATGGGAAGAGGACACCTTAAGGTCAGGGGCCCAAGACTCAACACCTTGCCACCTCTCATCAGAAACAGAATGGGATGCACAGTAAAAAAGAAGTTAAGATTATACTAGATAAGAATCTACAAGGTGTAGCTGACCAGCCAGGCTGTACAGGATGGGTGGGTGCGCAGGCTATGGCTTTCAGCAGCTTGGTTGATCAACGACCCTGTCTAACAGCCTGGGCCCAGCCCGGGCTTTGTGGTTGAAGACCCGATGAAGACCACTAGGTATTCACCAGGCACTGTTTATAATACATGTACCATATTAGGAGATCCAGTGATCAGAAAAATGGATTAAACCTTAGAACTAAACTAATATATTAAAATAAGAAAATACTTTGGAACAAATACTGTAGGGTCATTTAAAGTGGATATGAGCTGCCAGTTAATGTCATGAATTCCAGACCGATAATCTTATTAAAGAAGTGTCTCAATAACAGTGTTTTTTTATTGTAAGTTACCACAAACTACATAGAAAAGAAATGATCCTCATTTCCATTAACAGGTAACCTTTTTACAGGTCAGTAGGTCCTGTTACTTGTTTCTTGTATATATTTCCATTATCTCGACAAAGAAAGAATACTTACTAGACCAGTTTATTCATAATCATCTTAACGCCTTTAACGGCTCATTGCTGGAATGATAGTATTCAGATCAGAAAATAAAGAGGATGCTCTTGACTTATATAAAGTGGCTTGTTCCTGAAAATAAGTATCCTCAACTTGGAAAGTATAAGTAATCAGTGACTCATAAATGGATGGAGAAAGTTACAGATATGGGAAAACAGTTTAAGAAATTACTTTGAATACTCTCATATTCCTTTAATAAATTTACTGCATTGTTTTCCTTATAGAGAGAAATCTATACTATACTATATATAATGGAATCTCAAACAAAGGCAGAAGATTTCGAGTCAAGATTCCTTCATGTTTAAGACATATTCATCGATTTTTTTTTAGTTAGAGCTAATGAAAACAAAAGAATTTACAATACAATTGCAAAAAATACAAGACATTAGAAATGTGATTCTTATTTACATTTGTTTCTTTCAGATATGGCTTGATTTTGCCAAATAAGAATAAAGAAGTTCAACCCCTTGGTATAAGAAAACTCAATCCACTTCTGGACTCAGATGATGAACTAGAACAAGATGAGGAGTCTCCACTTAACTGGGTTGAGGCCTCCCTCAAGGTATCCAAAATGTGTTTTTCTTGTATATGTTTTGATTGATGTTAGAAGCTCATTCCTTACAAAATTTTGTTTTATATGTTGTTATTGACTTTGGAATCTCATGATTGACTTTGGAATCTCATGCTTTACATACTTTTCTTGTTTGTCAATTTCACTGAGACAGTTCCATATTTATAATGTCAGATTTAGCTTCACATTGGCAGATTTCTACTCTCTATCATGCTTAACAGCACCTTATGACTTGATGTTCAGACATTCCCTATGCTATGATTATATCAGTGGAGTTCCATTCTTCCAAGTCTTATGAATGTATGATAGATGAAGTCTACGAAGATCTTCATGACATTCTTTTAATATCTTACTTTTAAGAAGATACATTCATGAAACTTAACCACAAAACTGTAACAAAGTAGTGGCCACAAATGAAGATCATAATATCTCTGAACAGGATAAAAAAGTTTGGAATGATGATGATCTATAACCTAACCCATAGCAAACAAATCACATAGTCACTACAAAAATGTCAGGTTGGGTTTTAAGGACTTTTAAGATAGCAGAAGCAAAGAAAATACACTAAAGGCATTTTTCAAAACACCTAACTATCTGGAATAGAATAATGTTAGGTACTAACATTAGAAAAATTATACACCATAGGGATGTTTAAGTACTGAAAATGAGAAGAGTAGATGATGGGCAAGTATAGGGCATTCTATGTTGGTGGAAGGAACTTAGCATTGCTTTGCTAGTTGATGCTACATTAGATGCCAACTTTTGTGATTAATAGCTGTAGTTTTATCTTCAACTCCCAACTTGTGATGGTGATAGTATTGATTTAATGTATTTCCTGGATTTTTTTTGTAGGAGACTGTATTATTATGGTGATAGTTCTTACTTAGCTTTTTGGTGAGAGTGACAATGCCTGCCATCATTATGATGATGGTTGACGTTCATTTCACTAAAGTAATGCTTAGTTTGTGATTTTTTTTCTATTAAATACAACTTAGATTTGTAATAATCCACTTTTGTTGAAATTATTATCATTCTGTTACAGTAGTTCTTAAGTAGCTTTTTTGCTAATTGCTTTGTGATAAGTTAATTTGGCATTGAACATCTCCATCACAGTGTTGGTCATCATTTTAGAATCCCGATTAGTTTACTTATGTATATATTGTAATTCTGTCTTCAAATCATAACTTATATTTGTGACAAGATTCACTTCTTTTAAGCTAATATCACTGACCAGGGAAAAAGGCAGTAACTCTGAACTCTGAAAATGAACATGGCAGTTTGATTATTAGCATTAGTCTGTTATCAAGAAAAATCACAAGTTTCTTCACATCCTTCAAAATTATATTGCAGATTTTAATTGTATAAACAAAGAAATGAATATGAGTATTCTTGAGAATAATAAGCTAATTCACAGAGTAGGCAAACCATTCATAAGTTTAGCCTTACCTGAACACAGCTTACCTCTCCAAATGAACTATTAAGCAGGAATGAGTGGCAAAACATATGTGTGGGAGAGTTATGGCTGCTTGATGTCATAAGTGGGAAGGTTTTGAGTGATTATAGCATCATTTTTAAGGATGATTTTTCTTGTAGCTGTCCTGGACACAAATAGTTACATCTTCTATGTGCAGTTAATGTGGCTGTGGCACTGTTTATGGTTCATCTACCTTGCTGACAAAATTAGATAACTTTCTTTTGAGAGCTACATGATAAAGGTAGGTGAGGGAGGTGGTTTGAAAATTCGGTCCAGTGGAATTACAGAAATGTTTTAGATTAGGTTGGAAAAGAATGTTGTTCTTAAAGCAGATAGTTCTTATGCCTAACTCTTGGTACTGAGGCCTGCAAAGTCAAATGAGCATGGAGAACGAGCTTTGAATAATATATCCTTCCATGTCATTGTTTTTGTCACTGAAAATTGTGAAGGTAATCACTATCACTATATCCCATACTGTCAGTACATATTAGAAAAACTCCCTGGTAGTTTGGAGTATTGTGGTTTAAGTTATCCTTGTACATCCAGGGGAATATTCATAGGGCAGTTCCTCCATTTTCAGCTTATGGCTCCTTCAGGGGAATTATCCGTCAAGTGAAGAAGTTTCCTCTTCCTTTGTAGTTACTAGTTTGTTTTTTACAGGAAAGGAGTTTTTCACTTAAGACCCTATCTCTTGAACTTTCTGTTGTCACACATCTTTTTAAACTTATGTATGCTGTCCACTTTCACAATTTCATCATTAAGTTTATTCCATTCATTCAATTTTCTTATACTGTAAAAGTGTTACTCGGTATCTTTTCTAATGTTTGAATTTCATGTTATGGCCTCTGGTTGTTCTATCTGTCATCTTTCAATGAGCTGTTCACTGTTTATAACAAATTTAAGGCCTCGTACCATTCCCTATAACTCATTTCTCTTAATTTTGGTATTGTCTTTGTTGAACTTCTCTAGGCCTTCTCTATTAGTTCTTTAAGTGTGATGACCAAATTTGAGAAACATATTCTTGTTGTATCCCAGTGTAGGATATGAAGAGTTTGCTGAACATCTTTTCCATA
>JAYMFT010144072.1:0-12764 GCA_038088735.1 Panulirus argus
CGTGGGAAGTATTCTTTCTCCCCTATCCCCTGGGATAATATATATATATATATATATATATATATATATATATATGATAGAGCATTATTTAAGGCAAGTTGCAGGGATAGCTGAGCAACCTAATGTATTCATTACTGAGACATCCACACATAAGTTAGGCTGGTACACTCACACACTTATAGGTTCATATCATCATGTGCAGGTGGGGGTAAGAGCAGACCTTAGCAAATCTTGAGAATTAGTGATATAGTTAATCATACTGATGAGGTTCACAAGGTTAAGAAAAGAAGCCCTGGTGCAGGGGTAGAACATCCTTGTGTACGTCGTTGTTAACGAAGTATTAATAAAACCCTTAAAGCGTTAAGAGCTGGAGGCATAAAGTGTGTGAAGAAGGGGCTCTTTGTTATAACGTGGCGTGTGCTTATATGGTACACCACTCTAGGTTGTATCTACTGTAGGATCACGTTCTGCCTGCCACATATGTCATGTAGGGGCCTGCCACAACCGCCCCACCACTGGACGCAAATGTTACCTCCCCACAGGCGGGGCGCGATTTGATTTGTGCCGGTATCACCACCTCCCTTATTGTGCACCCCATGCTCATCCAGTGAGCGGTAGCGCAAAAGGATAACAGAGGACACAAAGGGTCTTTGTCGGAACCCGGTGCGCGGGGCTGCGTAAACCCACGAGTGCGGAAGTACGACTCGGGGGTACGATAGCTTGGTCTTTGACCCGACCTTTAGGGTCAGATCATGTCACGCCGCCATACGCTTAAAATCGTAATCCTCATGCTGAAGGGGTTATCGACTTAAGGCATGGGATTTTGCACGGTTTGGTCTGTATACCTGTGTGGGCTCCTCGGTTACAGTTTTAAAAGACACTCGGTCCTAATTTCCCAGTTGTTTCCTATGTGCGTGTTTATCGTTTTATTACGCCTTATGGTCACACCAGTCCAGGTCCTTCGCCGTGCCTGTGTAAATGACAGAGTACATTTTTTTTGATGGGTTTGTGAAGGACGGCGTCGTCTCCAGCTTTATAAACAGTTTTCTTGTACTCATTTTCTGCTGCTCTTCTGTGCAGTAATTGTTTGTGTACTTCGCCGTTGCGCGGAAGATCAGAGTAAACAGTTTGCGCTTAAATATTTAGACCTGGTCTCGAAGGTTTAAGTGACTTCGACGCAGTGGTGGCGGCAGTGTGTGTACTGGTAATTGGTGCAGAGTTTTGGGGTTTTGTGTGTATGTATTTGTGTGTAGGGCAAGTCACAGTTGGTGAGGGGTGTGGTGGCATTACCCAGTTACATAAAAAGCTCTTTGAAGGTGAAGGGTACAGACGGGGGTTGGTCAGTAGGTTGTGAGCGGCGAGAGGTGTTCTCGGCAGTGTGAGGGTAGGAGTGTAAACATCATCAGTATGACGGGCCAGGCCAGGGTGAGGTATTAGCAGGCTGGCGGCGTCTCACGGCAGAAAAACTGGTGGTGAGACGCGGCAGATATCCCGCAGTAGCCAAGCTCTCTGCCCGCTGTTTCTCCTGTTGTTACCATACACCTGACCTCACACTGTACCTCACTTCCTCCATTCTCGCTAGGCCTCTCTCTCGTAATGAGGCCTCAGTCCCTCATTCCTGTTGCTTGGCCTCACGACTCTCCCATCGTGCAAGGCCTACCCCACTATTAACGTCATCCTAGGTCAGGGGTCACCTTCGTCAGCATATTCGAAGCCAGGGATTCAACCTGAGGGAGCATCTGTGCCGCCGCCTGCCTGAGCCATACAGTACACATGGCCTGTGGAAGGCAGGCTGCCATGGGTGCCTAAGGGCCGGGGGCCTGGGCCTCACGTGGTGCGTCCGGTGGTAACCAGAGGCCAGTGTGGAGATAAGGTGCGGTCCGTTGCCCCCTCGTCACTCACGGCCTGCCTCACGCACACTCACAAACAACACTTGGTTTCATCACTACGTAATCCATTCATCTACAGATCTACTAATCTTTGTCACAAACAAATCTCTACCTTAATTTCTTGTTAAAATCAGAGTCCTATAAAGTAATGAAATATAAATTTTGTTAGAAAAGATGAATAAGTATTTATCAGAGTAGCGAATGAATGAAAATACTTGAGTGATAAAACTTACTATACACGATGTATAGAAGTTTAAAGAGTTGTATGGAATAGAAAGTTCAAGAGTTGAGGCCCGGCGAGTGTACAGTACAAATAGTTAATTACACGGTAACCGAAGTTTCAAGGGTGATAGAAGAGAGATACTATACGTTCCCTGCAGTGTTGTTTGCTAGTGTGCGTCTTCATGCACCATGTAACCTTCGGTCTTCCTATGGAGCTGAATGAGTTTACGGGCAGGAAAACAGAAATGAAAATGATCCTGGGGAGTCCCTTCCTTGTGGAAGCTTGTGGCTTGGGTGTACCTCCCGTGCAACGCCATTTTTGATAGAGGATTGAAGTCCCTGGGTCAGGACCAGTTGTTGATGACGCAGCTCGCCATGCCGCTGCACCGCCAGGGTGGACGATCACTGGTTTCCCTGGACGCGACTGCAACGTAACTTGTCTCATCCACAGCGGGAGATTGGGGTGCTGGACCTCTTGGTGCCACGAGGGGAATGTATTTTGTATTGGGAAGTGTTGTAATGCCCCATGTGGCCAAGACTGGGCCATTATGCTCCTCTGTCACTAGTGTGGTCGGCCTGGCTCACGCTTCTCACCTGTCTAGTACAGGTGAGAAGCCTTGTAGGTCACGGAGGGTGCCAGTATATTGGTGATAAGTGGTCCTCAGTGGGGTCTTTTGGTGATACCGGCAATCAGTTGTGGGCATGGAGGGCCTGTCGGTGAAGCGTGGGTGTCGGCACAGCTCTGGGTGGGAGAGCCACCTGTGACTGCAGGCAGCAGCTGTCAGCGCTCCCGCGTCAAAGAAAAGAATCCCTTTAAATATGACGTAATATACAGGCTGGCGTGGCGCAGTGACCAGCCAATGTTGGTGCCTGGCTTTGGCGGGCCACCAGGCTGTCCTTGCCTGTATTGTACATAGATACTCATCCTGCCCACTGCCACGTACTGTAACGAATGGCCCGGCAGACCACACATCCAGCGGTCGGTCTGGCCTTACATGGTGTGGAGGGAGGTAGGGACGGGGCGTGGGGCGGCCTTAGGCGGGACTCCAGTACTCCAGCCGTGGTACTGCCTCGCATGGTGTACCTGCTTTATGCTGTACCTTACATGGTGTGGTGGGAGGGCCGGCGCGTGGGTCACACACTATAGTACACCAGTCGTGGCACCACCTCGCACGGTTTACCTGCTGTGCTCAGTACACACCATGCAAGGTGTGTCCGTGACACTGTGAGCTGTAAGGGGATGGGGGAAGAACCCTCTGACGCCACATTAACATTAGCGCCAGGCTGCTGCATCACATGCTGTACATTGCACTCTCTCCACCCATTGTGGGGTACATTATACACGCTATCAGCGGTTACATACAGTTCATTGCTGTAAACTATATGAGTACTATATACTGGATTGTTGGATTGTCGGTGTACATAGAGTATACTTCACTCTGGGATTACGTGAACTGTGCTTAGATCATAAGCTGGGAGGAGGATAGCAGGGTGGCTACGTCTCTTGTCCTCTCTGCCATATACGTCGTAATATGAATTTGTCCTGTTTCTCGGGACATGGGAGATCAGCCGTGAGCAGGTGGATCGTGTGGTTGATAAACGAGAGGCTGTACCTAGGGGAACGTCTTGGATGGTTCGCTTGAGAGTGCACGGGAGGAGGAGTTGTGGTAGCAATCAGATGTTGTTGGTGTGGCTTTTTCCCTGTGGTGCTGGATGCTCACCGCCCTAGGAACGCCGGTAGCTGGGACCAACTGCTTTGTCGCTAGGTACTCGCTGCTCTAGGAACGCCAGTAGCCGGGGACTTGCAGCTGTGGAGGGTTCCCCAGGTCTGAAGGGATGAATGATACTCCTCGCGTGACGGTACTCGTAATCGCGAAAAGGAAAAAGTTGCTTGATTGTGAAAGTGTACAAAGGGTGAAGAATGCGTGGCAGGGGCGGTGGGAAGGGAGACGAGTGTGTGGCAGGGACGGTGGAAGGTGGCGTCTGGGTGTGTTACACGGGGTTGTTGGCAGTAAACAGCTGCCTTTTCCTGCTACGGGAAAGACCTTGGTGTCTTAGTCCTTGCTGTAGACACAGAATGCCGTGATTTGATCAAGTTGCTGACAGGCAATCAGTAAACATTCAGGGGGGTGAAAGGATGCATGGGATAAGATGAAAATTATATTTGTAGTATTTAAGACAGATGTGGCGTAAGCGGGGTGAACAAGCACCTTACTCCAGTTGGGATACATGAAGCCTTTTTTACTGTTAGTGTAGAGAATGAAATCCAGATGGAATCTGGCCTGGAATAAACAACTTGTTTCACATGGAAATTGCTTCATATCTTGTTGAACTGTTATTTTTAGTCTCAGCTTAGCGTAAACTGGTTTTGCCTGCTGAAGGTGAAAGAAAAAAAATCTTTGTGTCATCCCCAAACTAATGTGGATTATTATTGTTATTATTATTACTGTTATTGTTAGTAGATTTTTTTTTTCATAACCAGTTGACTCTCCCGTCTTAGCGAGGTAGTCAGGAACACACTAACAATGGCTTCATTTGCACACATCCAGCCCCTTACAGTTCTGAAACCAGACCCTGTCATCCGCAGCCAAGCCCCACAGACGTTATGCTCCATGGTTTACTTTGACCACTTCATGTTCCTTTGTCCAGAGTCGTCTGACCGCACCCTTGCCCCCTCTCATATAGTCCACATCGATCACATTCATTCTATCTTATCCTCGCTTCCTGCCCTCCTGATGGTTCAGGCTCCGATGCCCCAAACGCTCCTTCATCCTTCCATCTCCATGTGTGTCTTGCTCTCCCTCTACTTCTCACATGGTAATCTTCGTCCGTCGTTTCCATATGTGCAGACCACTTCAGCACACCTTGGTCAGCCTCCTCAGTTCTCTCTCACTCTGTCATTCCGCACACGTTTCCTCCCGCTCCACAAACCCAGTCGTCCTCAAGCATTTACCCTCCAACAAGTCTACGTTCTCATTTTCTTTTGCGCACAACGCCCACGACTCTTATCCATATAACACTGTGGGGAGTACTATTACCTTCAGACATACCGGTCTTTGCCCCAGAAGACACTGACCTCTCCTTCCACACGCTGTTTATTGCACCCACGAACTTCGCGCACCCTTCTCCCCTTCAGGCCACAAAGTTCCATCCATTGCCATGTCCTCTTCCAGGGACCTGAAGTACTGCAGGTCCTCCCCCATTCAAGCATGCACTCAAACCGTTCTGCCTCATCTACCCTGATAAACCTCATTGCCGTACTTTTGTTCACATGCACTCTTGGAGTTTTTTACTCTCAACCACTCGTTCGTTTTCAAATACGTGTTGCGTCAAGGTTTGCCAGACTGGCTGTGAAAACCCCCGTTGTTAACAATTCATCTGTCGTCATTTGGTTATAACGCAGCTTGGAAGGAAACTTAAGTTGTGGAAAAATTCTACCATTTTTTCCGTGTTTGCAGCAGTCGTATGTAAGGCTTAGTGAGGGCTGCAGGCAGTGATGGACGCCCCACACGACCCTTGGTGAGAGAACCACTTTGATAAAAAAGACAAACGTTGCATTACCCTGAAGGACTTCCTCGGATTTACACCAGGAAGAGGTACCCGGAAGGCTTCCTCGTGTACGTACATCGTGATATCACCTGATCTTGAACTTGCGCTGTGAATTTGGAGGAAAAAAAATTGGAAGGAGTGTGATAAGTTCAGTGACTGTGGGAGGCACTGAGATATCCTTAACGAGCCTCTTGGATTGTGAAGAAGGCCAGGTAACTGGATGTTATTGAGGCGGTGTTAGCAAGTAGGATGTGATAAGTGGTGTGTGTGTGTGTGTGAACCAGGACCTCTTCGTGTGGTGCCACCTGCATTGCCACCACCATCCATCACCACCACTAGTACCGCCGCCGCCGCCATGAACAACATCCTAGGCACGCTGGCCGGCCTCTCCCTGCGGGAGCCGCCCCTCGGCAAGATAGAGATCCTCCAGGACCTGGATCTCTACTACATCAAGCAGTTGGCTCACAACTTCAAGGTTAGTCGCTCTCACGGGCCGCGCACCAGATCGCTCGCCCAAGTCTATACCGCCATGACACCTATACAACGAGAGTCCACACATAATTACATTCCTTTGTACTCTTCCATAATTTTAAACCGAAATTAACATTTTTTTATCATTTTTATTTGTAAAGTTGCATGGGTTGTCTGTGCCATGGCGGGTGTTGGTCGTAGAGACGTACACAGGTGTGCTGGAAGAGTCACGCCCCAGGTAGGTATGTGGATACCACGTACATAATATGCATGTAAGTACTACTGGAAGGCCTTATTCTTTACCTGGAAGGTGTTAGTGGGTAAGTTCCGTCTTCTCTGCGTCATGCATGGTAATTTTTGTATCATCAGGGAATCTTGTTGTATTGATTATTCTGCCTGTAACACACCGAACACGACCCTTAGGTGTGATGCCCCGGCCATTGACCCAAATGGTCAGGTCAAAGGTCTCGCTGTCACACCCAGAGGGTCGAACGGTCCCTTGGGGTTAAATGATTATATGGAGGCACAAGTCTAGGTAATGATCACTCCTGAAATTTAATTTGCAGGTCTGTATATTGGTTGGTTGGAAGGGGGGAACTATTCGATGATAGATGGAGTGTTGTTTATGACTTGTGGGGATGGTTATGGATGTGTCTGTGTGCAGGTTTATCTTCGTGTGTGTGTGTGTGTGTGTAGGAATTTTTATGAGGATTTTTGTATTCCATTATGCACGCACTTGTATGTACGTACTGTCAAAGACAAAAGTCGTGTCGTGTAATTTGGTGAAAACCTATGGTAAAGGGCTAACCTTTCGATGTAACACGGCCTTGTGGTAGGGCTTTCATTATGTTTCACGAGTTATATCAAATCATCGGACAAGACAGCGGCACGACTTTTGTCTTTGATAGTACATGTGTTTACATACGGGCGCCACGCCAGCCAGGTGTCTTGACAAGCAAGAGGTGTCAGCTTTCTTAACGCTTCGTCACGCCTGTGTAAAGTGTGCCTGTTGCCGTTATTGGTGGTGGTGGTGTTAGTGCAGCACACACTGGCTGTAGTCCTAAACATAACCTTACCTCCTGTACATCATATTCACGACCACGCCTACATCTGCACGTGTAAACCCCATCTTTATTTTGTCGTCTGTATCGTCGCATTATTTGTCCAAACCTCCACCTCACCTTCCACGGTAACCCCAGACTTTGTGTTTACTTCTGGAAGCCCCGGACTCTCGTAGAAGAATGTCATTAATTCACAGGATTGCACAGGTTCATTGTGTTCTCAGCTGTGAGCAGCTTAGGAATTCCTTGTTTGCTTAGCCATCGGCAGGGTAAGGGTTTGTTCTGTTGTCTGCCTTCGCTACTGCTGATGTCTTCTAGGTGTTCTGCCTTCATTAATGCATCTTTGCTTTGTTTACAACTTTTTGTAGTGCAAAAGTCTGTTGTGTTGCTAGCCTTCAATATTGCTAGCCTTCCGTAGTATAGAAGTCTGCGGTGCTCTAAAGAAATTGTGTTACAAGATTTACTTCAGGTATGTCATATCTCATAAAACTGAAAGTTGTTGTACCACCAGCTTACAACACTTGTTGTGTAGTCGATCACTGTTTATGACCTTTTTTTTTTCCTTCTGAGTTAATGTTAATTATATATTGATTGCTTGTAATTGTGAAGACCTCTCCTTACCCTAAAGCATGAAAAGTTTCTCGACTTTCACTTGACATTATTGAAGATACTGTGTGTTGCAAGCTGATATCCCTGAAGGTATTTGTATAGTAAGTTCCTGATTTTCGTCATAAGCCCAACGGTATAGAGCGCTGTCCTTAACGTCTTCATCTCTTAGGAGTGGGGTGGAGGGGGATATAGACGTTAAGTGGTGCAGCGTGAGCCAGGCTGGAGTGTGTTGGCTGGTGACAATCGCGTCTCATCACATCAGTTAACGAGACACTCGCCAGGTCCCACCAGTCACAGTTATAACCAGCACCAGTCATGCCGTGTCGCCGGTGCAGACAGTTGAGGCGCGCACGTCGCGACCAGCTCTTGACAAGAGTTAATGGCACCAGAGACACACAAACTTGTCACCAGACTGTAGCCAGTTCATCCCTCACCAGTCACACAGTTACTGGCCTGAGTCCAACGTTGAATGGCGCAACAGACAACAGCTAAGTCTTTGAATGGTCGGAGACGTAGCGACCACCGGAAATCATCCGGATGGTGACTTTGGCGGCGACATCGTTATGAGTCGTCTTCAGTACCAGACGTTTTCTTTGTTTGCTTCGTGTTATCTGCCAGCGCTGTGGACGCGTACGTAAAGTGAGATTATAACATGCGTCATGCGGCGTGTAACGTCCCTTGCTCTATGACCGGTTTGGCTTCTGTATAATGGTCACTCGAGGCGCACTCTGCGAGTGTTGGTTAGGAGCGCACTGCCATGGCGACGGGTGTTGTGGTGGTCTTACTGCTGGGGAAGTGTCCCGTGCGAGGGACTGCCACACCCCAGCCCCCCGCCCTCTCTGTGAAGTAATGCATGTTTTGACCGTCGCTTCTGGCGCCTAGTGGTTGAAGAGACCCCAGAGTTTTTGTGACCCCGGTCTTTAGCATGACTTTGTGGTTATTGAGTTCTGTTGTTGAGAATATTTTCCCAGTTTCCAGCATAACTAATGGGACTGGGTACGACCTATGGCTCACAGGACCTAGGATCTGTACCGCCTTTACTTCTCAGTTTCCCTGATTTTTGCTCTTGCTCACCTTGCCTTCTGAACCTTTCCATCAGGCCCTTCCCAGTGCCTTCAGCTCCTAAAACCCGCCCCTTAAGTCAGCACACGAGAAAGATATCCGTATCTTTAACTACAGCCGGCACCAGGACTAGAGGAGAGTGGCAGCGCAGTGTGTGTGTGACACCAGGGGTCGGGACGAACCCATAATTTGGAGACGATATCTGGCCTGACCCAAATTGTAACCGGGGGTTTAAGTGCTGTCGTTCAGTTCTTTGTAGCCTAACCCCAGTCTCTGCCTCATATGTATCTGGAGGACCTAAATACTGGGACAAGCTAGTGAATGATGCAACCTCATCATTAGGCTGAACTCATATTTACAGTGGAAAGTTTGTGATAAATGTAACCTGATGGCTAGGTTAACCTGACTGCTTATTTGGTCCAACCATTCATACGTATGACCTTGTTAAGTGCGAACTGGCCGTCGGTACCCCTCCGTTGTCATAACTGTAGTCAGGTTAAGACCAAGCTATGTGGTTGGTGCCGAGTATTGAACTGGAACTTGTCGCGTCAGCCCCTCCAGGTATAGACATGAGTATATGTCAAGGACTTCTAACCTAACCATTAGAATGGTGTCAGTAGTACATACATGTTCCTTTCCTGTGAGGGGGTTTTTGATGGTCCTCCCATGTAAGGTGGTTTATGCTGGGCCCGCCGTGCGAGGTGGTTTTTGATGGTCCTTTCATGTAAGGTGGTTTATGCTGGGCCCGCCGTGCGAGGTGGGTTTTGATGGTCCTCCCATGTAAGGTGGTTTATGCTGGGCCCGCCGTGCGAGGTGGTTTTTGATGGTCCTCCCATGTAAGGCGGTCCAGGCTGAGCTCGCTGTGAGGTGGTTTTTGATGGCCCTCCCGTGTAAGGTGGTTTAGGCTGGGCTCTGCGTGGGATGGTTTATGATGGCCCTCACGTTTAAGTTGGGGTATGCTGGGCCCGCCATCTGAGGTGGTTTATGATTATCCT
Source organism: Panulirus argus (assembly GCA_038088735.1). Lineage (NCBI taxonomy): Eukaryota > Metazoa > Arthropoda > Malacostraca > Decapoda > Palinuridae > Panulirus > Panulirus argus. Next base: position 9,859 of record JAYMFT010144072.1, read on the forward strand.
CCCGTGTGTAGGGGTTGATGATGGTCCTTCCATGTAAGGTGGTTTGCATTGGTCCTCCCGTGTATGAGATGGTTTATGATAGTAACTTGAGCCTGCAGATTGCAAGATGTCTCGTAATATTTATGGTAATAGCGGCCGTGAAATATGTTGGTCTGTTGTAGTGAAGGTCTTGTCTGTAATGTGTGTGTGTATGAGTGTGTTGAGGATGCAAGTCATGCAGGAGTCTGCTGGGAAGATTGCTAGTTTGAGCCCCGAGTTCTTGAGGACCAGTTCCAGTGTTGTTAAGAGACTTCGCTCGACCTTGACTAGTATCCAGTCCCGGAAACCTGCCTATCTGCCGATCCCCCGCGCCTCGCCTGACCTTGAACATCACCCACGCCTCGAGCTGCCTGCCTACCGCTCTCCCGCGCCTCTCCTGACCTTGAACATCACCCACACCTCGAGCTGCCTGCCTGCCACTCTCCCGAGCCCCGCCTAACCTTGAACACCGCTCTCGCCGGGAGCTGCCTGCCTGACCTTGATTTTCATCCACGCCTCGAGCTGCATGCCTGCCACCCATCCGCGCCCCGCCTGACCCTGAGTCGCGTCCACGCATGTGATATTTCCTTATTATCCCATCTTTCTTACCTGCTTTCGTCGAATGACTCAAGTTCCTGTGAATCTTAAGATACTGTAGAGTGAAAGTTTTTTCTTGAAGTGAATAGAAATGGATATATATGACTTTTGTGGGTGATGAATGTCGAAGAACGTACCCCAACATATAGAAGGCGGCTGAGACTGCAGTGGTTTGCCGGGAGTTAAATCCATGAAACTGGAGTTGCCGAGAGGCGGTACACTAGATTAGAATTGATAACTATTGGGGCAAATGAGTGAGGCCGTCAGGCATGGAAAGTGCGTGTATACAGGTGTCGGAGCGGGTGTTTACACAGTACAGATATGAGAACAGGTGTGCAAGAAAGTGCGCGAAGGTTTTTATTTTGGAAGGAATACGTCCATCACAGCCGTCATCCAGCTCTGCCATCTTCGGAATGCTCAGTCTTGGGAGTTGTCGTAGGAAGTGGCTGCCATCATTCCTGGGAAGTAATTGACAGTCAGTCCGTCCACCCTTGACGAGGTGGACAGTTATTTCTAGTAAGTGCCCTCCAGTCTTTCCGAAAATTATTCTGTCTGCGTTACCAGAGGGAGCTCGTGGCAGGTTCCTGAAAGTTTAGAGTAATGACTGACGGTCATTACACCTTCAGGAGTAGATATATCAATTATAGGAGGAGAGTGACAATCAGTCAGTCGGTCCCAGGAGGTAGCAGCCATCCCTGACAAGTATTGGTTAGATTTTTTTGTCCCAGAAAGTGATTCGCTAACAGTTACTCCTGGAGATACAAAACAAACAATACGTTCTTGTAAATATTTAGCAGGCTTTGAACATCCCAGAAAGTTTGTAGCAGTCATTGTTCTGAAACAGGCGACAATGATTCATTCTAGAGAAATGGGAGAGTCAGCCATTCGGAAAAACTGTCATGGGGTTTGGCAAAGGAATTTGATTTATGCCGCAAGAGCGGCTGTTTTATTGTGCACTCCTACCCATCCTGTGGGCGGTAGCGCAAAAGAGGTCACAGTGAAGGGGGCGGTAAGCCGTGATATGTGTGGGTGGCCGCGAGATGCTGGGGGTCAGACCAGAGCTGATATTGCTTCACCAGCTAGCTATTTGGAAGGTCGTATTGAGTCACTGCTTAGGTACAGTTACATGCTGCATAGTTATTTGGCTCTGAGGTGACCTGCTTGAGCAGCCACCCTTGTTGTGAGTCGTGGTTCTCGTGGTGAGCCACTGGCGGGCTTCCAGGGTCCAGAGGGCCAGCGTTGGCCAGGGCTGCAGCACAAGTGGGTCAGGGCGGCACTCGCCTCGCCTCCTGCCATCTTAGGAGCAGCACCACGTGTTGCACCCGACGCGCCAGCACCTGCTGACATTTGCTCATGTAGTCTTGTTGGGATAACCGAGTGACGCATCTCTATTTAGCCCGAGACAGTGAGCTGGTAGACGAACGCGTCTGTGTTATTTGAAACATTTTAAAATGTGTGTTTGTAAGTCCCTGATGTAAGAAAACCATCGAAACATTCAAACTTCGAAGTCAGGTTTGCATTATTCTATTTATGTAACTGAACGGTTAACTTATTTATTGATCTAAGAAAGATACACGAAAGGAAAATGAACGGCGATGGTAAGACAGCACATTTCAATCAATGAAATTCCGGCCCTTGCTGCACCGCGGGCTGTCGTACGGTTGTGCTGAGAGATGTGCTTGCTCTTGGAGACGTTGACCTACCTGTTGAAGCCATTTACCTTTGTCGTCCATACCAGAGATAGGTACCTGAATTCCCATGTTTATATGATTTGTGTGGAGACTGGTCACTTGAGGATTAGCCGTCATTATACCGTTTCTTCCCTCGACCAGCTAAGCTGTGGAATTTTCTCACTCCTCTCGTTTTTCCTTTTTTCTATAAACGTCTTAACTTTAACAATCAGGTCTGTAAACACTTGCTGAGCGATGATTAATTTCTTCAATATTTTCCCTTTTTGCTTTTCCCTAAGATAGCCTCTGATTGAGAAACATTTTGGCCTTTGCCGTGTCGGTCACTATATATATATATATATATATATATATATATATATATATATATCGGTTGGTCTACGCAATATTTTCCCACCTATTAATTTTTTTGCACACGCGGCTGTAAAGGAAATGGCAATCACTAAAAACAAAACACTCAGAATTGGACAGGATATCTCAGTAGGGTACACAAAATCTAGTTAAGTGTAATGCCTCCAAGACCCAATTTCTACCTATCTCTCTGTCGAAAACTCCTCACAACTCTCGTATCTCCTTTGACGGTTCTGTAATTCCACCTCTTGA
>JAYMFT010144083.1:0-12764 GCA_038088735.1 Panulirus argus
TTGGAACTACTATTCCTTCAAACATACCCATTTTTGCTCTCCAAGATAATGTTTTCTCCTTCCACACATTTTTCATCACTCCCAGAACCCTTGCCCCCTTCCCCACCCTGTGACTCACTTCTGCTTCCATGGTTCTGTTTGCTGCCAAGTCCACTCCCAGATATCTAAAACATTTCACTTCCTCCAATTTTTCCCTATTCAAGCCCACTCCCCAACTAACTCGTCCCTCAACCCTGCTGAACCTAATAACCTTGCTCTTATTCACATTTACTCTCAAATTTTTCCTTTCACACACTTTTCCAAACTCAGTCACCAACTTCTGCGGACTGAGTCAGGCACCCATTTTATCGACCAACCCCAAGGGGTGGATGAACAGTTTGACTGTGGACTGACTGCCGCAACCAGGATTTGAACATATGCACTCAACCTTGGGTGGCCTCTGAATGTGTCAATCAGTAATGCCTGTATAATGCAGTGTGTTTTACTGGTTACCATACAACACAGGAGTATTCAGTTTAACTTTTTTCTTTCTTTCTTTTTTCGTATGTGATTGCCATTACCCGCATTAGTGAGATTGCGCCAGGAACAAAGAAAGAAAGGCTGCATTCATTCATATCCATTGTCTAGCTATCATATGCAATGCACCAAAACCATAGCTCCCTGTCCACAACTAGGTGCCACAGAATTTTCCATGGCTTACCCTGGCTGCTTCATATACCTTGGTTCAGTCCATTGACAGCACGTCAATCCCTGTATATCACATTGTTTCAATTTATTGTATCCCATGCATGCCTCTCACCCTCCTGGATATTCAGGCCCTGATCACTCAAAATCTTTCTCATTCTGTCCTTCCATCTTCTGCTTGGTCTACCCCTTCTTGTTCTTTCCACCTTTGACACATAGTGTATGTCTGCTTTGTTAACCTCTTCTCACACATTCTTTCCATATTTCCAAACCATGTCAAGCATACCTTCGGCTCTTAACTTTATTCTTTTTATTACTACATCTCTGTTACCCTTTATTACTTATTCAATCAAGTTACCTCACATCACATAATGTTCTCAAACATTTCTTCAGCATATAACATTGCTAGAACTACTGTACTTTCATACATGCCCATTTTTCTCCTCTCAGTGAACAACTCTTTCAACACATTCTTCAATACTCCTGAAACCTTTACCCCCTCATGCACCCTGTATCTGCTTCCATGGTTCCATTCACCACCGTGTCCACTCCCAGGTATATAAAACATTTCACTTCCAGTTTTTATCCATTCAGCCTCTCTCTCTCTCTCTCTCTCTCTCTCTCTCTCACACAGTTAACTGTCCCTCAACCCTTCTAAACCTAATAACCTTGCTTTTATTCACACTTACTTTCAACTTCCACCTTCACATACTCATCCAATTTCAGTCCCCAACTTTCAAATTTTTTCACTTGAATCTGTTGCCAGTGCTGTATCATCATCAAACAACAACTGATTCACTTATCGAGCCCCCTCAACCCCTACAGATTGCATACTCGCCCTTTCTCCAAGAGTTACATTTACATCCCTCACCACCCCATCCATGAACAAATTAAGCAGCTATGTTAACATTACTCACCCATACCGCAGACCAACCTTCTCTTATAACCACTCAGTCTTCTCATACACCAATGATAAAATGTCATCACTGCTTCTGAAAGATTTTCTCCTACACTGAATATCCTTAAGACCTTCCAAAAGGCATCTCTGTCAGCCCTATTATATTCTTTCTCCAGATCCACAAATGCCACACACAAATTATTTAGTTTCTCATAAGTATTTTTCAAACATTCTTTAAAGCAAACATCTGATCTACACATCCTCTACCACTTCTGAGACCACTTTGTTCCTCCCCAGTCTGATGCTTTGTGTATACCTTTACACTCTCAATCACTACTCTCATACTAGGTACACTTAACAAGCTTATACCCCTGTAGTTTGAACACTCATCTTTATTCCCCTTACCTTTTATACATTGGCTAATCTTTAGGCACCTTACCATGATCCATAAATACATTGAATATTGTAAGTAACCAGTCAACAACACAGTCACCCCATTTCTCAAGAAATTCAACTGCAGTATTCAAGTTTCCCCTCCTTTCCACATTTCATCTAACATAAGGCTTTCATCACCTCTTTTCTCTTCTCTAAACCACTCTCCTTGACTCTCATTTTGCATACCACCCTTACTCAAACACCCTACATCTGCCACCTTATCATCAGAGGGGTTCAACATTCCTTAATTCATGTCTACTTGTTACCACTTCCCCATTTCATCCCTTCACCAGTTTTCCCATTTGTTCTTTCATTTTTCATACAGTAATAACCTCCCACCAAAACATCATCTCCTAAAAGTTTATTGATATTGACTCTCCCTCATTTTCATCCCCTGCACGTTCTTTTTGATCTGCTGCTCTCTCTTATATCTCTCCCAGTCATTTGCACTCCTTCTTACATGCCCTTCTTATATCTTAAATGAACATTAAACACTTTCATCATTAATTGTCTATCTTTTGTTGCAAATGTGTTTCATTCTACTCATTATTTGGCTGGAGAGCACTATCTTTGCAATATGCTTCATAGATTTTAGTTTTTCATCATGATTATTCTAAATCTTTGACATTTATATTCCAAATCTTTGACGTTTACTTGACTATCCATATTTTCTTTCTGTAGAGCCTCTGTATGTAGGTACTGAAGTAGTGGTAATGGCCACATGCTATTTTTTCTCAAATTTCTCTTCAGTAAATTGTATTAAGTTCTTGTTTGTCCATCTGAAGATAATATCCAAATTTCTTCTTCACACTGCTGCATTTCTTTTCCATGTCCTCTGCAGAACATTTGGCAGCACTCTTATTTTTGTATCTAACATCAGGGATCAGTGATTACAGAGAGTAATGCAGCTGGAACTGTCCTTTGTAATGCCCTTAGTAGTACATTTTCTCCAGTCTTGCTTCCATTGGCAGCTGCTCTGAACTTTCTGTTGGTCAGAGATTCTTTGATGCATTTCCCTATTTTTCCTTGAATATTTTGGCATACCACTTTTTTTAGTGACACTTCATAATGTACTGTATCAAATGTTAGTGACATTATGATTTACTTTAACAAATGCTTTGGCAAAATGATGAGAAACAGTACCCATTCCTTTCCCCATTTATCAGTGTTTCGCACAAGTCATTATAATCAATGTTTCATATATGTCATTATGATTGCCAGGTTTGTATACTTTTATCAGCAACAAATTCACACTGTCCTTTATTTATGAGTCCATACCTGATATGATGTTCCCTTTTTTCCCCATTTCTCTCACATTCATACTTTATTTCTGTGTGAAATTAGGCAGATTGGTTTGTATTCTTAGCAGTAATTTAGATCTCCTGCAGTTTATTTGTGTTATGTATGCCTTTTTTGTGTATATCTGCCATGCCTGATTGGTTTGTGCCTTATTTGAGCAGCATTGTAAAAGGCTTGGCTATAGTTTCCCTTGTCTTTAAAGAATTTGATGGAATTCCAATTGGCTCCGGGGACGATTAAGTTGATTAATTGCTTTGAATGTATCTCATTCAATTAAGTTTATATCTTTAGGTGCACGCTTGTTATTATTAGCAATTATTTCATGATCACTATCATCATGCTCCCTTGTACTAAACAGACTTCTTTATGGGTCATTTGCATAACTGTCACCTTCCTTGAATTGTTATGCCTCAGACTTTTTTGTACTTTTCTCTGTTTATGGAACCAAATAGGACTTTGGGCTTTGCTCCTTGTGTAGAATTACTTATTCTTCTTTAGTCCGTGTTCTCTTCCTTGTGACTCCATCTTATCCATGTCTGTATTCCTTATTTCTTGTAATTGTTTTGTGTTATCTTTGCTTGATGCAAATCTTAGTTTTTTCTTGTTCAAAGATTGTTTTCTCTCCATTGGTGTCTTTCTCTTTATGTTATATTTTCTTTTATGTGGCATTTGTTAGCTCTTATTTTTTATTATTTTTCTTTGGTTGTTTATTCCCACAGGGTTAGTGACAGCTGTGAAGTGAGCCAGTACTTCAGTGGTTGTCAAATTACACTCCTTTAACCCAAGTAGCTGTTTTTTCTTTCTGCCACACCCACATGTGGACTGCTGGCATTCTGTACACAAACATACAATCTCTCCTTGTCACACATAACACTTGACAACACTTAACTCACAAAACTCGTTCTTCGTAACTGTAGATTCTTAGTGCGGTGAATGCAGTGAACTAGCACTTCCTTTTGAGTAAATGGTAGGAACAATAAACAGAAGTATTAGGTAAAATCATTAGACTGGAGCATTAGATAGAAGTAGTAGGTAGGAACATTGGGTGGGAGCTTTGGGTAGAAGTTGTAGGTTGGAGTATAAGGCAGGAACATGGGAACTTTAGGTAGATACATAGGTAATCATTGATAGAACACTTGGTAGGAGCCTCTGAAAACACTGCATTAGAGTTGCCTTTTGTCAGTTGCCTGTCAAGGGTGGGGCAGTAAAGGCTTAAGAAGTGGCACTGAAGTTCACCAGTTATGGAGACTCTTTTGCCTTGCCGCTGCCCCTGCCCCCTGAAGGAGTTCCCAAAGGGAATTAGCACCAGAGATATAAATAGATAGATAGATATATCTTATTTTTTCTCACTCAGCTCTGTTATCCCAGGTGGATTTAAGAATCTGCATATTTGCCCTGTCTACAGTTTTTGAATTTTGTAAAAATGCCTTTGTACTGTGGGATGCATGATATCACAGTCATTTTTCATATGACCTTTTGCAGTGGAGTTTCCATTATTGTACTTTTTGTTCCAAAGTTCAGGATGTGTATCCCTGAATCTTTTATTAAATCTGCACTTTCCAAAGCACAGTTAGTGCTTACACATTTAATTGAAATTGAAGTTACTATTAATAATGTGTATCATTCTTATGTACTGGCCTTTCCCTGTACCACTTCCTTCTCATATTGCCTCAATTTTTGCTTGGTGCTCATGTGTTCATACTATAATTGTATTTTCCATACCACCGATTCTTTCAACCTATCTTGTGATTCTCTCCTCAGTGTCTGTAGTTGGCTCTTGACTTATCTTACATTTCTCTTTTTCTATCAATAATTTTCATATCAATTTCTTCCACTTCCTCTTCATCCTTTCTATCTCATTTATAGTTTTTACATTCTCGTTAAGTAAGTTATTTTTGCATGACTCATAAGAAAACTAGGACTGACTTAACATCATTTATTTCAATCTGTAAACAGCTGTCCACTACTGTATAGCATTTTATGCATTTGATTTTAGGTTGCGCTAATTTGTTCACTGTGTACCAGTTACTGAAATGACTGCATTTATTACCCAAGAGTGCCTCACCTTTTTTACTAGGATTCTATTAAGCCATGTTTTTTTTCTTAGCCACCTTTTGTATGTATGCTATGCTGTCAAGGAATGATATTGCCTGTATAGTCAAAACATTATTTTAAAGTTATTTGCTTCATTATAATTAGCCAATGAATCTATCTCTGTCTTTCTTTTTTTACTGGACATTTACCATATGTTTTCATCAAAGGGCTCTCATTGGTATTAACAGTAATTCTCTCTGCTTTAATCTCCATACCTGTTACTGTTTATGTTCTTAGCTGATGCAAATGGCAGTGGTTCCAATGTGACATCATATTTTTCAACAGTTGATTAGATACAGTGTTATCTTTCACTGTTTTAACATAAAGATTATTTCAGATTACTTTTCTGTTGTTTTGTATCGATTTAATGTTTCACTTTAATTTACTAGTTTCCATCATTTTATATGACCATCTGATCTTACCTTCACATTTCACACTCTTATTTGCCATGAAAATTGTCATTTTCAACATATTATTTTGATCTTATCATTCTCGAAAATTAGTTATGTTTACTGTGTCAGATTGGTCTTAGATGCATCACTGTAGATATTTAAATTTCATTTTAAAGGTATTTTGCAAAGGATGGGTTGGAGTGGGGAGCCTGAATGTGCAAAATGGAGTGAGGTGTGCATGGGATAGAGCAAACTGGAGTGATGTGCAAAACAGGGGGCAGCATAATGTGACTGGGCCAAATAAGGGCATATAAAGCAGCTAGGGAAAACCATTGAAAGGTCTGTGGGGTCAGGTTGTGGATATGGGGCTCTGGTTTCGATGCATTATATATGACATCTAAGGAGTGGATATGAGTGAATGAAGCTAATATTCATATATTTGTGATTTTACCTTGATAAGATGGGAAATGGTGAATAAGTTTAAAAAGAAATTAATTAAAAGATTTAAATGCAAAAGTAAATAAAGTAATACTCAAAAATTTTATTGTTTTTCTTTTGTCATGTTGACTATCTAGTGAGGGGGTGAATTTGGTGTGGTTGATACTTTTAACGTCTTGACTTAAGTGGGAGCTGATTTAGGAGTTTTATATCTCTTCCTCTATTGGAAACAACCTCAGTGGGACCCAGTGGTTTGTTACTGTTTGTATGCCTTTGACACAGGTTTTGTTTTGTCACACCATACTCTTTTTTCTTACACTTGCCAGAATAGGTGGTGAATTGCATGAATATGTATATATAGAAATATTACGCTCCATACATTGAAATTGAGAAGGAGTAGGGGATTTGAGTGGCATGTCTAGGGCAATCCTTTCTCACCTTGAGATATAAGGAGAGAAGGTGGAGGTGTTGCTTTTGTGTCTTTTCTGATCTTGATATCACACTCAGCTCTTCTTTCTGACATAGGCAAAGCACTCATAGAGAACAACATTAACATATGTCAACATTTTACACTACAGTATGCTCCCAAAATGAATTGATAATATGAATAGGAGTCAAAATGCACCCAAAATTATTTTTGCTCTGTCATCCATTACACCAAAGTCCTATGCCACAGGATTCCATCCATGAAAATAAGGCGTTGACTTTATTATCAACGGTATTTTGAAGGGTTGAAAGTGATGCTAGATTTGAGTCCACAAAACATGAAACTGAGACGAAATTCAAAACCAGAGTGATACCCAGTCCCAAAGTGGCAAAAAGACCATCATTTAGAATAACTGTCTGATGAATTGCATTTCTTCATACAGTAAACACACATCTAGTCCCTAATGTCTATACATACCTAAACTTTCATGCTTATAGGATTACCTCTTACATGTTCTCTTTACGCACTAATTTGTTTCACAGAGTTAGGCTATGATTAGTAGAAAATACAAAATGTAATACTGTAAATGTCTAGGAATTCATTAATAGGATTACTGGTGAACAGGCAGAGAACATTTGAAGCATGAAATGAATGGAAAAATAAGAACAGCCAGGAAATAGAAATAACACAGGACCATTGATACAGTGGATGCATATTTGCCAGTATAGATTGAAGATAGAATAAACCTTGAATGCTAGAAAAATAGGTGGAAATTATGATAAATACATGAATCCAGTTATTTATTCATGAATATGAATCTAAGATGATGATCAATAAACTTGAAATGTAGTTCAAAAATATTTTGAATAAGTTGTAATACCAAGGAAATGGAAGAGAGCAGATGTCAATCCTGTATTTAAAAGAGATGAGGAAATTGCACTAAACTTCGTATATCTGATGAGTTTGTTATGTAAAACACGGGAAAAGGTATTCAGAAAGCAAATGGGCAAATGGATTATTAGTTGCAGAGGAGAAACATGTTATTGAGAGAAAACATTGGTTCAGAGAAAAAGGACATGCATAACAAAGATCTTTGACTTTTATGAAAAGTTAATTGTTTTAGACAAAAGAGATGGGTGGATTGTTGTTCTTGGACTTCAGAAGGCATTTGAATTTGAGGCTGTTGCCCATTGGAGTGAAGAAGCTGGATTTTCAGGGAGCCATAAGTAGGAGACTCCATTGATTGATAGAAAATTATGTTCGTAGAAAGGAATGGAGGACATATATCAGAGGAACCTTTCCAGTGGGTTGAAATAACAATTGGCATACCACAAGGCTTGATCCTAAGACCATTGATGTTCTTGCTCTTTATAACTTTTTAACTGAAGAAGTGGATCCATAACTGAATATGTTTGCAGGTGATTCTGAAATGCTAAATTTATGAGAGAAGTGAGAAATGACAAGGATTGCTTCAAATTGCTATGGAATTTAAACAAGTGGCAAAGTTGCTGATACATGGTTGGTTAAGCTCAGCTTAAGCAAATGTAAAATGATGATAATGGGACACAATGAAAGACAACCTCAATGCAACTGTAATCCAGAAGGTAACAAGCTACCTGAATCTCTGTGGGAAAGGGACTTGCAGATTGACATTGTACCAAATCTATAGCCAGAACACCACATCAGGAGAATTGTTATGTAGGTAAACTTTCTTGTGATATTAGAATTGCATTTGAGTATGTGGATAGTGAGATGTTCAATAATCTGTTTATAGATTATGATAAACATAAATCAGATTATGCTTCTCCAGTTTGGTCACTTCACTTCAAGAAACAAAAAGAGCTAGTTGAGAAGGTTCCATAGGATTGTAGCAAATTTTGTACCTGAAATAAGACAGCTGTGTTACCTTGCAAGGTTCTAAGCAATAAATTTGCTTACTGTGGAAAAGAGAAAAGTAAGGGGAGACTTTATAACAATGTTCAAGGGTCAAAACCTGTTTGATGTTAACAGTGAATAGTTTCTCAAAGATGCAAAGAGCAGCTATAGACCAGAACAGGAAACTTGTTCGAAAAGATGTAAAGAAATGTTTTTAATATGATCTGATTAGTTGATGAATGGAATAAAGTAAGTAAAGAAGATTGTGAATGATAATAGCATACAAAAGTTTAAAAGTTCAGGAGATGGGACCCCAAGAATGTAGAACTCCCTCCTCACACTTTACAAATAGGTAATTACACACAATGTGCTTGCTTACACCACTGTAAGGTTATTAGGGTTCCATTGTTGCTTATTGTTCTTGAGGTTTATATCCAGAGATTGAGATCATCAGACAATGTTCATTAGTTTAGTAAACAAGAAATTGTAATTCATGAATACAAAAGGACTTTTGGTCATTGTATGTATCTTGTTTGTAATATAAACACTTTACTACTGTATATTTCACTTTGGGGGCAGACATAAGCCATTTTTAGTGTTGTGAGGTTATTTAAAAGATATGCAGTTTTAGGATTGCTTTTTATTGTTATTTTTTTTACATTTTTAAAGAACAGTTCTATAATGCACATTTTTTCAGTTCTTCATTTTATCAGAGCTTAAGCTCATATCTTGTAAAATTGTGCAGTAAGTAAACTTTAAATTTATATATAACACATAAAACTGAAATACTTCACAGTACAGTGATTGAGTTGATTAATAAGTTGGAGCAGTAACAAGGGAATAAGCAGGTGAGCATCATTCATGTAATTTCAGGTGCATCCTCTTGTATTTTAGATATCATGTAAACACTGTTTCATAAGCAGTGATAATCACCATAGAGGCATTAGTTCACAGATGTGATTGCTCTGATTTTGTACATAGCCTTTAAGAAAAATTTAGATTGGAGTTAATTCTGTAAAGATATCTTCTATTATTGTTCATTTCTTGGCAGTCTTCTTTGTTAAGAGCACCTGAGTGGATTTTCGCATTGGTAATTATACTGAAATGTCACACATTCACCACCTCATTATGATATGTTAAGATGCTGTCACTGAATACTAGTTGAAGATGTAGGTACTGTTGTGTTGTCTGGCATAATCACCCTTTTTCCACAAGTTTAAGAATGTAATAATTGCAAGAACCTAGCTAAACTTTTTATGGAAATTTAATGTAATATTTAACATTGAATTGCAAGATATGTCACTTATTTGTACTGTTTTTATATGTAAGTGATGTACTTTATGAAGAATAAACAACTGAAATAAACTCAAGTTGCCCTACAGCTTCACAAATCATCAGATTATTAATGACAGTTATTATTGATTAGTCAGTGGATGGGGTGCTTATGCCAAAACACTACTCATTTTACATAAACAGTGTTAGAACATTTTTTGATGATTTGTGAGTTTGTGGCTAACTTTTTGTGGTCCTAACCTTAATTCATCATCTGCAATAGTTGAGCAAGTAGAATATTTTTCAAGTTTTTTATGTGTTTTTTCTCTGGTTTCATCTTATACTTTTTTCATATTTTCAAATTTTTCAGCACAAGGTAGGGCTATGATGTTAACAACTAGAATATTGTGGTTGCCTACTGATTTTAGATCTTATATATGATGACAAGATTAAATGTGATGGTAAATGTTTGACCCATTCACTGTCATGTTAAATGCTGTATTTCTGAGCTACTATGTTGAAGTATTTTTCAGTTTTTGAAAAATGAAAACTATATATTGTGTATGTGGGTGCACTAAGAAAAAATGTCAAAAAATGTATGACATATACGAAATGAGAATGAATGAGATGAAGAGTTAGCATTGAGCATGTGGTGTGAGCTGCTGTGCAACAACACACACCTAGTCCCTTAGGTGTCATCATGTAACTGACCACAGCTGTGATTTTTTAGACAAGTTTTGCACTAACAGTACTAACACAATATGCCTATCACAGCAGGGACGTTGTGTACCGTACCATGAAACTCTTACCTTCTCTTAAAGACCATTTTACTTTCATTTCTGCTTGGGATCATTGCAGAGCTGTCCATCACAAAGTCAAGCATGCCTTCAGAAAAAAGTGTGCTGACTCGAATAATTCTTCTGCTGATGGATCTTTTTTGGTCCTTGCCCCAAAACATCTCGAACATCAACTCTAATTCAACTGTTGCTAGCTCTCCAAAAGAGAAAACTGCTCTTTTTGGTCCCTTATTTTCCTATAACTCAACTTTGGATGATTCATCATCTAGTGCTTAACTTCAACTTCCACTGCACTTAAGAAGAACTCTTTCAGCTCCAGGTGGACAAGGCATATGGCTGAGATGGCATAACTCTTCAAGTTCTGAGGGATTGTTCTCTGAGCTTGCCTGTTTGGCCTCCGGTTAAAAACCGACTTTTCCTTTGGCTTAGAATAGCTTTTTTGCAGCCCATCTCTAAGAAATGAGATCATTCTGACCCCTCTTACTTTTGCAATCTCCATAGTCTTTGAAACTCCCATAAACTTACATTTTTTAAAACACTTTGAATCCCATCCCTTCTCTCAAATCACCAATACACTGCCAGGTCTACTAGTGATCTACTTTGCTGTGTGACTCACCACAGATCATCCTGTCTCAGGGATATTGATGTAACTTTTGTGTTATTGCCCTCAAGATTATTGATGTAACTTTTGTGTTATTGCCCTCAAGATCTCTTAAGCACTTGACATTATGTGACATAAGTCTTTGCTCTCTGAACCCCCATCCTTTGGTTTCACCACTTCTTTTAGGTCTCTAATGCATACACTAGTTTCCTCTCTGGCTGTTCCATTGCAGTAGTTGTTGGAGTGACTTCATCTTCCTGTCCTATCAGTAGTGTTGATATTCACTCTAATGCTAATGATTCTACTCTACATACCTCAGCTCACTTGTACCCTCCTCTAATGCTTGTTTCTCTTTCTCATACTGATCATATTTTCTCTCTCAGTTTGGACCTATGCAGCACCTCGGAATGGGGAAGCAGTAACCTTGTTAAGTTTAAATGGCTAAGACACAATTTCACCAACTATCCCTGTCTAAGAATCATTTGCTTTCCTCTCATCAATTTCAATATCCCTCAATATAACCTTGCAGTAATATAAACATGTTGGGCCTAACTATATTCTCCACTCTATCTTGGAAACTTTATGTAATGAAAGTCAGTTTGCTTTCCAGAAGCTAGGAGTATTGTATAGGTGCCATAATTATTTTCCTTGTGAGGAGCTATTTCATATCTACAAAGGTTTTCATTCATCCATGTATGGAATACTGCTCACACATGTGGAGTGGCTCATCCTTTACCTCGTTATTGATAAGAGTGGAATCAAAAGGATACTGGTCTCATTAATTCTCCTAGCATCACCTCTCTTCAACTTTCCCTTTCTGTGCGCTACAGTGTTGCTGATCTCTCTCTGTTCTTTAGGTATTATTTTGGCCGTTGTTCTTGCAGCTTGCCTGCATGCGTACCCACCCCACAGTTTGGACCTGTGATGCATTTGGCTGCTCCTTTCCACAGTTTTGTGTGGAGACAAGCCACTCAGACAGCTAAGCTATGGAATTCTCTTCCTTCTCTTGTCTTTTCCTTTTCATATAACACCTCCTACTTTTTCTTTCAACCAAGATGGCCTTGATTGGGTCATATTTTGCCTCAGTTTGATATCAGAATACATCAGGAAAAATCAGTAAAGAAAATGAAATAGATGTATTAAAATTTTGCCATTTTTGGTGTATTTATTGAGCACCTGTGTTCTCCTACATGAGAAGTGAATACAGAATACAGACAAGAAATGACCAAGTACAGAATACAGAAATTACTCTCATGTTAATTGTATAATAATAGACACTTGCAGCAAACTAATTTTCAGCTATTTTGAATATTACATCAACTATGGTGTAACGGTTAGCATTCCTGACTTTGAGGCATTCACGGGTTGCCCAGGGTCTAGTACTTGGATGTGAATCCTGGTTTCAGCTGTCAGTCCACAGTCAACCCAAATGTTCATCCTCCCCTGGTTGATAAATCAGATTCCTGGTTTAAGTTAGGATATATGTTTCAGAGGTGGAGGGAACAAGGAGAAGCAGGAGACCAAATTGGAGGTGGAAGGATGGAGTGAAAGG
>JAYMFT010144094.1:0-12764 GCA_038088735.1 Panulirus argus
ATAGACTCCACATTCTTTTTCCAGTGTGGTGAATATATATATATATATATATATATATATATATATATATATATACAGAGGCAAGGTCGTGGATGGAGAGAAGGGCAACGCGGAGGAGACAGAAGGCAGGTAGTACGTAAAGCGAAGGGAGAGAGAGAGAAGTAAGAGAGGAGAGCAAAGCCAGCCTCTCGTGAACAAGAGAGAGAGGACTGGAATGAAATAGAATATTCCCAATAGTAATCATACCTTATGCATATGCAGGACGGGAACGATAAAGTCACTATTGTACACAGGTAGACCAGCGAGCGGCCCTTGGCAGTAAACTATGACTATTCGGGTAGTTCAGTTAACGTCTGTATACGATGCACGCGCTTAGGCCAGTTTGATACAAAGGATCATGTCTTTTAGCGCAAGAGATTTCACCTGTGTAGCAAGTACCTCCAGATTTGCCAGACCGTCGAGGACATCCTGTCGACGTCGATGTCAGCGTAGCAGTGCCCCTTCCCCAAACCCGCCAATTCCCTCTCCGCCACTACCCATTTCCCAAGAAACGATTAACAGCAACATCAGAACTGCAACGAATTGCAAGAAAGGAATACCAGAACGCATGCAGACAAAGAAATATAACAGTGTAGCGTTCATCCCTGCGTTGCCCTCTACGAACACAACAACGTGCGTAAGTACGTGAAGACAAGGGTCTGTCGGCGCTTCACTTCTCTGAAATAGCTGGAAATCTGTGGTTGGCCACACTTGCACTGACAGAAGGTTATTGCCTGTGGCTATGATTTCATTAGGAGGTCCCTCCTGAAATTAGTTGTAATTGGATTCAACCAGCTGCACATGTCATGCATGTACAACAAGCCACTTGCGCTATTGCGTGTGCAAAGTGCCAGTAAAGACAGGAAGGCTGCCCTTGGATTAGAGCTAACAAGGTAAACGTGCCGGGCATACACAGTAAAAGCCTGGCGGGGGATAATCTTTACGCACACAGTGTACACTCACGCTCTATAACGTCATATGATAATGATCTCAACACGGGAGGCAGAGAAAGAGTATGAAATGAAAAAGATATACACAAATGTGTGTGTGTGTGTGTGTGTGTGGTTAGGAATACCTGGTTAAAAACGAGGGACTCTCTCGTTAGTATACGCGGACGAGTAAAGGTGACGAAAAGCGGGCATCATTGGACTACGTATTAACTGATAGGCGTGCAAAGGAGAGACTCATGGATGTAAATGTGCTGAGAGGTGCAGCTGGTAGGATATCTTAACATTACTTGGTGGAGGAAAAGGCTTTGGGAAGAGAGGAAATGATATGGGTGCAAAAAAGGGTGGTGAATAGATGAGCTTGGAAAAGAGAGGCTTTTGTGAGTCAGTGCTCGCATCACAAAGGGATTAACGTGTTGATTTAACCTCTTGAGTTGATTGGGAGATTGGTGACTAAGAGGTGGTGGCATGGACAACACATCAGACTGAGGAGGATCAGTAGGGCTTCAGGAGTGGTAGAGGATGTGTGGATCAATGTATATCTTGAAAAACAAATATGAGAAATGCTTAGGGAAGCAGAATGATCTGTATGTGATATTTATCAACCTGGAGAAAGCATATGATAGGGTTGATGGAGATGCTTTGTGGAAGGTGTTGCGAATACACTGTGTGGGAGGAAAGGTATTAGAAGCAGTGAGTCGTTTTTATTGAGTGATGTGTGTGTGTGCGAGCAGGTACGGAGGAGAGTGAATGGTTCCAGGTGGAGGTTAGGTTACCATGGAGATTTAGCTTGGTTATGGATGGGGTGGTAAGAGAAGTAATTGCAAGGATCTAGGAGAGAAGAGTAGGTATGTAGTCTCATCGGGGTAGGAGAGCATAGGAAGTGACTCATTCGCTGTTTGCTGATGACACGGCGCTGGTGGGCAGATTCGAGTGAGAAATTGCAGAAGTTGGTGTCTGTGTTTAGGACACTGTGTGAAAGGAAAAGCTGAAGGTAAATATCAATAAAAAGATTCAAAGGTTTAGCAATGGAGAGAGACAGGTTGAGCAGCCGTTACCATTGCTAGAACAGCAGGTAGTGTACCTTCAACAACGGCACTATATCTAGAACAGCCAGTACCCTAACTAGAACAATCAGAACTAGAACACTGGGCATCGTACCTAGAAAAATTTAGCACCATACCAAGAACCACCGTCGTCGTAACTATGGCAACTTCATCGTACGTGGAACAACCGGCAACGTACTTACAACAACTAGCATCGTACCTACAACAACCTACCTAGAACAACCGGTGCCACACCTAATAACAACCGACACCGTGCCTAGAGTAGCCGGCGCCACATCTAGAACAACTGGCACCACGCTTACAACAACCGGCTCCTTACCTAGACTAGCGGGTGTCGTAACTAGAGCAACCGACAGAATATCTAAAAGAACTGGCATCAAGCCGAGAACAGCTGGCACCGAACTTAAACAGCCGACACCGTATCTAGAACAACGGCACCGTACCTAGAACAACCGATAACATATCTAGAACAACTGGCACCGTACTTAGAACAGCCAGCATTGTTCCTAGAACAACGGACTCCATATCTTATACACCGTCTGTCCGGCCTCCGGAGCAGCTAAGTTTAAGGCCGACCTAGGAAGAGACAGTTAGTGGCAAGTAATGATGGTGATGGCAAGAGAAGAAGTTGGATCGTGGTAATAAAGCCAGCGTTAGTGCCACCCATACAAACATTAGAATTCGTGTTAGTTCCATTCGCGTAAGCTGTCGGCATTTCGTGCTGGTTCCGTTAGTATTTGTGTTGCATGTGTCCGCTTTCGTGGTATTTACTGAGGTATTCATATTCTTGTTATATCTTGCTCGTATTCGTGTTCGTTTCGTTAGTATTCTATCCGTGTTCGTATCATCTACGTTCGTATTAGTCGTCGGTTGCACTGGTAGCTCAACTAGGACGGCGCTGGTAACAGTAGGAAAAGTAATAGCGTCCCTTGTTGCTAGTGGAAGCGTACTTAGTACATGAAGGAGAGAGAGATGTGATTGCTTGGGGGCAGCAGTACTCTCCGCCTGGGTGGGGGAGGCGGGCGGCCGGAACGTCTCGCTCCCAGCAACCAGCTGGCGATGCAGGAGCGGCCGAGGCCGACAGCTTACTCACGTCCTTAAGTGTCCCACGGGCAGGACCCAGGCAACCCCTTATTGCATTCCTGCAGCGAGGAGAGAGAGAGAGAGAGACCGTCCCTCCCGCACCCCGAGCCCCGGGCCGCTCCCACCTGACAGCAGAGGATGGCCTGGTCGATGGCCGCTCGGGATCTTCTCTTCTTCCTTGATGCTCTTCCAGTGACCGTGACCTGCTGAACCCGCACGGGAGACAGCCATCGGCTCCTCCCCAACCCTGAGCGCCCTCACTGTCACACACACACACACACACACAGACACAAACTGCCAGGCCCTGGTATTCGATCGGGAGAGACCACCAAAATCCCTGACATGATGGTGAATCACGATTATCATAACTCACCCCATTCACGAGCTCACAATCAACCACACCAATACGCCCACATCAACAGCACCACTTCAGTACACCCCCCATACTATCACCATCACACTAACACCACCTACACTACCTAACAAAGACCCCACACCAGTATCTCCAGGCCAGCATTTGCTTTTTTCTTTTTACGCCAACAGCACCACAGTAAAAGCGCCACCACCACAATGTCACTATCACCGCCGCCACCCACAGCACCAACTCAGTTGACCAGCACCATATCTCCAACACCACCGCCGCACCAGGGCCGTCTCACAACCACCACCACCACCACCACCATCACCATCACACCAGAACCACTATCACCAGCACCATTCCACCACACAAGGACCACCATTCTACCACACTAGCAATATCACAACAGCATTCGGATGATTTATGACATGATTATACGAGAAGAAAACATAAAGGCATCTTACTCTGCACACCCACTTGCTCCTGTCACACCCACCCGCACATATCACACCCATTCTCATTTGTCTCACCAACCCATACACCCGTCACACCCACCTACATTTGTCACACCAATCCACAGTTGTCACACCCTCCCACGCCTGTCACTCTCACTCTCACTTGTCACACTCACTCACATCTGTCACACCACCCCACGGCTGTCACACCCACCCACACATTCTACACCCACCTGAACGTGTCATACACACCTTCCACTATCTCGCCTCCCTGCCTCTCTCACACCCACCTGCGTACACTTTGCACACTCTACGTCGATACATTACATACTGTTTACCACGAGTCTGGACTTCTCCACTTAAGCTCCTTGGTTCGACACGTGCCAGGCTCTTGGTTCAAGACAAAGAAGCTACGGCATTAAATCTTAAATGATTTTCTTGCGTCTGTGTACACATTGTTATGGTTGCTTGTGTTTTAAGACTATAGTCTCCACTGCCTGTAGGTGGAGAACTAACAGAGCGGCTGCATGTCATCTCTACTGCTTGCTATACGTAGCCAGGGAAAAGACCAACCCCTAAGGACGGATGAACAGTTGGGTTGACTGTGGACCGTCTGCCTGCAGCAACCAGGATTGGAGGCTATGCGCTCGGCCCTGGGCGGCCCGTGAATGCGTCACGGTCCGGAACGCTATCCGCTACACCACGGGGAGTCCATAACTAATTTACTGGTCATAAACAAAAGGTAGTGATTTAACTGTCAAGCCTCACAATGGTTGGACGTAACGTCTCTTGTGCTGCAGGGAAGAGTCTCAGAACCTATTATCTTTCTCATATGTTTTAACGATACAGGATATGGGAAATCTCGCAGATGATTTCAAGCTGGGAGATGAGACTGTATTTCAAGCTGAACGTCTACAGCTTCAAACTGACATAGACAAACTGACGGACTAGGCTCATAGGAGGTAGAGAAAAGATTTGGTATCGATAAGTGCAAAGTTTTAAGGATCGGTTGCAAAAACGTGAAGGTAGGCTGGACTGTGAATTCTGTGGAAATACGAAAAAGTCAAGAGAGGTAAAAGGCTTGGGAGTACTAATCTCTGCTGACCCAGATCCCTGAAGGCAATACAAATGGAAGCAGCTAAAACGAGCGAGAAAAGAAAATCTTGGATTTTGTAGGTAGAGCTTGAGAAGTTAAGTCTAGGGAAATCAATCCTCACTCTTTGCATTTAACTGGTGCGTCCCTATCTTGAATATTGGGCTCATTTCTGGTCACCGTACTTGAAAAGAGACATATACAGAAGGGAGAGAGTACAATGTCGAGCTGCCAAGATGACTCCCGGACTTATAAGCAAACCGTATGAGAGCCGACTAAATGACTTGAATCTATTTAGTTTACGAAACGGGAGTTCTTACACTCTTTAAGCACCATCCGTATGTGTGAACGGGATTATGTAGAAAAATCGGGAGGACTTGGTCAAGTCGGAGGCGATAAATAACGATCCGTCTCTCACCTTATGAGTGGCCACGCTAGAAATGAGTGCACCTGGAACGTGAGCCTGAACTAAACTATCCGAGGAAGTCGGTAGGTCTCTCTGTCATCCTGGCGGTTCCACTTACAGAAGGAACTAGAGAGAGGAATCATCACGCTGACGGAGGTCGTATCATCGGCAAGGCACTGGGCAGGGAGGTAGTTATGCCTGCATGATATCAATAGGTTTAAAAAACAAACGAGTCATGAAGAAGGAACTCGCTCGGTTCGTTCATCCGTACTACGAGGAGGAGGAGAAGCAAACAACATCCCCCCTGTGACGTCTGCTTCAGTTACACAGGCAGGTAATGAGGCTGTACCCGTGGGAGAGATCTTCACAACAACGCCTTGGTGTGTTAAGTCACGATTATTTTCAAGACCCTGTCGCACCTTAGATAACACTACAAAAAGGCTTTTTATATATATTCATTGAATTAAACTTCATGTTTTATGGATTGCGTTGGGTTTCACCGCAATCTGTCACACGCACCTACATCTACCACCTGCAACTTACATGTCCCACCCCCTCGTGCCTTGCGCTCCCTCCCGCACCTCTCAGAACTACCTGCTACACCTAAGCCATCCATCGCCACCTGGCACTACCACCTACGCGTACACCTGACACTAGTCTGCAACACCTACCTCCACTCGATACACCCACATGAGTCTGCATCACCATCCAAACCCTAACTAACATTTCCACGTCGCCTTGACACACCCTCCTTGCTCCTGCCACACACACACACACGCACACTCTGACACCCTGCCCACCTCTCCACAGGCACGTGGTACACCCAGGCAGAGTTGGTATTCAGAACGGTACGTCATAAACCTTGCTGCACCCGGAGCATACCAAGTGTACTTGTCACACTCAGATATACAGCGTCACGCCCTTTGGTACGTACCAACTGCTCACCGTCTCTTCCTCAGCCCGAATGGTTCTGACGGAGAGAATCCCGCCCTAAGACGGAAATGCAGCCTCACCGCTCAGGTAATGAAGGAAGGAGGCGACGCTGCCGCCACAGAGGGAGGAGGATATCATCACAAATGATCAAGTCTCACCGCGGGGTAAGACGATGTCACCGCGCGGAATAGGCGTCACCGGAGGGAGAAGACAGTCATCGGGAAGACTGACAGACGCTAACAACGAGAAGGCGAGCATAATCATGTACAGAGAGAGAGAGACGAGCGTCACCAGAACGTAAAGCAACATCGCAAATAGACAGCGGATGACATCACCACAAAAGCAGGGCACTGACAACAAGGCCAGTATGACATCATGGACGGCGGAGGGAATCAATAATGGCAAAAACATCATAAGTCATCCCTGGCATCCCGTACCTCCCTCCCTCCCTCCCTCCTTCCTTCCCTCCACCACCTTCCCCCCACCAATCTCTCCACCACCTGCTCTAGTACCGACCAGCCAGATATCTCCACCTCCTGTCCTGGTGCCCACCATCATCACCCTTCTCCATCATCATCTCCACAATCTTCTCCCCCACTGTGTTTTTACCACGCCCCATCATTGTCTCAATCTCCCTTGTCCTCAACCCTCATCATTTTCATCTGACATTCTTCTTTTCTTTTGTAACTTCGAGGTCGGATCACCATCGTTCAACAGGAAGCCACTGTATTCCCATTTCCTGAACTGGATTTACCCCCCAAGTATGTATATGTATAAAGTGTCTCAGGGAATACAGGTGCGAGAAACAATACGTTCATTACAGTGGGAAGATGGAATTCATAGCCTCCAGCATCACGTACCTGTTTCCACTAAGAAGATTCATCCCCAGCACACGAGAATCATTAGCTGGCCTCATCAGCGTGAGTACTCCTGTAGACAGGGACAACATACTGTATCCAAGGGAAGTAAAAGTGGGTGGAATCTGCAGCACTTGTGATCAGGTCTCAGTTACCTCACACAGGCTTCGACAAGGACGCAGAGCCGGGCGGTGCTTCCTCGTGGTGGCCTGTCTCTCATAATGACGACGTCGTGTGGTGACAAGGACCTGTGGTGGCGTGGACTAGTGGTGACGAGGGTCAGTGGTGACGAGTACCAGTGGTGACGAGGACCGGTAGTGACGAGGACCAGTGGTGACGAGGACCAATGATGACGAGAACCAGTGCTGACGAAGACCAAATGGTGACGAGGAGCAGTGGTGATGAGGACCATTTGTGACGAGAACGAGAACCAATGATGACGAGGATCAGTGATGTTGATCAGTGGGGCAGTGCACACACTGCCACCGTCCTGCACACATTAAGACAAGTCAAGGTCTCGCACCACACCTGCCTAGACCACAAAGACGAGGGGGAGTCACCTCTGGCCCACCATGATGTTCTGCATATCGGACTACATTGACAGCTGTTTCATTCCTGACGAAATGAGTATAAAATTCGTTCCTTTTGACTCTTACTTCCGTCCGGCTGCATTTCCTGTCACAGAAGAACGAATGGCACGGCCACCTAATTCAGAGATAGTCTGATATACCGCATAAAGTTAGTTCTTAATCAAACTAGACACTGGGGCGTCCACTGAGCCTCTGTTTCAACTCTGCACATGATCGCACGCACACAGTAAGTTCACCAGCTCCAAAGGCCACCAGTAGATTAACGATATGCATGGCAATAGTAAAGGCGACGGTCTCACTGAAGGCGTCTGTTCATTGTCGTTCTCTGGCAACGTGATCCTCCCTGCAGTCCAAATTGTTTGGGGGTAACAAATGCAAACGAGACTCTCCTAGAGTACAGTGGGATATTTCAAATGCGTGAGTCTGTCACAGTCACGGTACTACTCTCTCTCTGTTCGGCTCTGTTTGTCTTTTACCGTTTTCCTCCTCTGTTTGCAAACGAGAGATATTTTTCAGAAAGTAACAGAGAAGGATTGACTCTCGCCCAGGCTCTGTTGTCGGGAACTTAGGTTAAGGTCTTGGCGCTGCGTCGCGAGTTGTTTACTTCCCGGGTGGACCATCCCGGGAACCAGGCAACATCTGTGGTGTTTACTCCATGACTGTTATCTCCAAGAGATGAAAGATGTCCCTCGGTGAGACCTGCATGTGGGCTGAATAGAACCATCAGGCCGGTGATAACCGGAAGATGTAAACTGCAAAGGTGCATCATTGCCAGGTCAGGAGGATGGCCTTAGTAACATTGTCTGGTGGGTAATAAAACTCTTCAATCAACGTCTTCTCAAGAGGACGCCACCACTGCTAGATCCTTCCTACATACACACACACACACACACACATATTCATACCCAATTGATCTTCCTGCTATACCAAGGTGGCGTCAGAGACCGAGGAATAATTGCCTCATTTGCACACATTTAGTCTCGACCTGTCGTGTATAATGTACTGACACCGGAGACTGCCATCCACAGCCAAGCCGTGCAGACTACTCCATGACTTACCTTAACTGCTTCAGCGATGTGGTTCACCCCATTCAGAGCACGTCGTCGCACCCCCACCCCCCTCCCTCCATTCACCATATCGCTCTAATTCTTCTATCCGACGCGTGCCTCTTATTCAGGCCTCCGTATCCAAGAGACTTCTTTGCCTCATCCCTCTGTCTTCTCCTCAACTTCCCCCTTCTTCGAGCTCCCTCCGCCTCCGATACAAAGATCCTCATTGTCAACCTTTGTTCACTCATCCTCTCTCTGTAGCCGAAGAGTTTCGGTTCACCATAGTCGGCCCTCACACTACCATACCTCTCCCTGACAATGTCATTTCTTACATGACCAACCTGACTCGTGCCATATATTGTCCATGGCATTTTATATCCTTCGCGGTCAAGGTCCAAGACTACCATTCTTGCAGTTCTCATGGGGGCACCATACGTTCAGATATACAGTATCGGGAGCACCATACCTTCAGATAAACAGTATCGGGGCACCATACCTTAAGATATACAGTATCAGGGGCACCATAACTTCAGATAAACAGTATCGGGGGCACCATACCTTCAGATAAACAGTATCGGGGCACCATAACTTCAGACATATAGTATCGGGGCACCATACCTTCAGATAAACAGTATCGGGGCACCATACCTTCAGATATACAGTATCAGGGGTAACATAACTTCAGATAAACAGTATCGGGGGCACCATACCTTCAGATAAACAGTATTGGGGCACCATAACTTCAGACATATAGTATCGGGGCACCATACCTTCAGATACACGATATCAATCTTTGTCCTTACATTAGGCAATCTTTCCTTCCTAATGCTTCTGAAATACGCTAGATCTTGAATAAAATGAAGAGCCAGCATGACCAGTCATCAACACCGTCATCCCCTTTCTTGAGGAATTCAACTCATATTCTATCCAAACAACCTGACGCCTTACCTTATTTTTCATCTTGTGACAGGCTTTCATTAACTCCTCATGTCACGAGCGCATTCGCCACGATTTCTCTCACGCCACACGCCACCCATCACAAACACGTTGTAGCTGCCTTCTTATCATTGTTATTACTGGCTTAAGGAACTAGTCTCGGCCTGCCGGCGGCTTCAACGCCACCATAGCCCCTGCTGCGCCAACGTAGCTTACTTAGCTCACTTCGCTGCAGTACATTATCAGACTGATGAAGACAAGGATGTCAGTCTGATGACATACTACAATAATTCGAAAATATGTTCGCTCGTAATGAAAAAAAAATTTGGTAGGTCGCTCTGGAAGTTTGAATCGTACCGATGTGGTATATGAGTACCGTTGCAGTATAGGGGACTGTCAGCCTCACCACATAAACTGCATAGGACATACGACCTGCCCCCTGAGCCGCCGCCTCTCGCTCCACTTACAAGAAGGTGGAATCAAACATCATGAATAGAAGCATGGAACGAGACTGACGAGGGAGATTAGATTACTAGTTGCAGTGATCGGGGGAGACTACAGATGTAAGAAGCTATGTCATCAACATCCAGACAAACATGACCACCGCCATACAGCTCTTTAATGGCCTGCCAATAGGAGGTAGACCTAACGCCGTTTTAGAACAGGGGGAACACGTCGCTGACCCGCCAGAAGCTACCGAGTCCGCCATTTCAGGACACGAAGAACGTCTCACTGACCCACCCAGTTCTAGGTTACGAAGGTCAGAGAGAATCAGACGAGCCAGACTTGACCTCAACTCAACACCCGGACAATAACAGTCTCACTTGTCCTAACTTAGCGTATTTAGTGATGGACTCTCTATATTCCTACCTCG
The DNA here is from genome assembly GCA_038088735.1 of Panulirus argus. NCBI lineage: Eukaryota > Metazoa > Arthropoda > Malacostraca > Decapoda > Palinuridae > Panulirus > Panulirus argus. Next base: position 10,688 of record JAYMFT010144094.1, read on the forward strand.
TTTAAGACTGTTCTTCTGTGTTTCCTCTACTGTAAGTTTTTCTATATTTCTATGTCCATATTTCGTATTTAGGTCTGCAGCTCATACTATCCGTCATGATAACTCTAATTTGTATTGCTTATAGTGTTTTTACCTTACTTTTTATGTTTTATGTACTGTGGTTGTTCCGAATTTGTTTCTTATATACATGTTGTCTGCGTTTTACATTTCATGACCAAGTTTTGTGACGCGGTTTTTTCTCTTTTTTGTAGATTCCTAATGATGCCTCTGTGAAGGCGAAAGCTTGATTGAAATATAAAGGATGATATTAGACAACTGGTGTTTGTGCACCTACCTAATGGTAGAATAGTATAGATGAAATTAGAGAGCATATAAAAGAAGATTCATAACTCTAGATATGCTGTAGTATTCAATTCTGTGTGCATTAGCGAAAACCTGCTTTCAGCTTACACTGATATATATTAATGATCGGTTATCTGTCTCCTTTTTCGAAGACTGGCGTTACATTAGCCAGCTCCCAGTCATTCGGCACTTTCCCTTCCTGAAGTGATTTGTTGGATATTTTGGTGATTGGAAAAGTCATTTGCCTGCAAGCTTCTCTCACTATCCTTGGGGAAATATCGTCTGAGCCAGTTGATTGGTTTGGATTTAGTTTGTGCAGACATTTTTAGGTACTTCCTGATATTCAATATTTTCTACATCCAGTTTTTCAGTTTCAGTGCATAGAAAATACGTTTTGTGCCAGTGGTGTGTGAGACGATTTCTAGATGGTAAAAACTGAGTCGCAGTACTTGTGTACGAGGAAGGTTATTTCCTAATTGTCGGTAGCTAAGGTTCCATTCTCTTTTGATAATGGGCCAATAGTGTCCTTGATTTTTACTCAACGTGTTTAAAGAATCTTTTAAGGGTTACCCTCTACCTTATGAGAAAACGTTTTGTTCGTAGTTTCTCTGTCTGGCTTTGATTTTCTTCTTTATAATATTATGTACATTTTATGGTCTTGTTTTTTCCCATTTGGCTCATGATTACATACCTTTTAAGCCTTTCATTTACGTTTAAGTACGAATGCTAACATCCTTATTCATCCGTGATGGCTCTTCTCTACCACAGCTCCTTTTCACCTTTCTAGGGAAGCTGATTCTCTTGAGGGGAATTAATGCATTCCTAGTCTCTCCACATCTTTTCAAGTGGCCACGTCTGTCTGATCCGATTTGCTTTACTTAAACCGTGTCGCAGTCACTCCATATCTGCTAATCTAATATCGGGTATCATCATATTGCTTTCTTTGATATTGTACGTCAGTTAACAGTGAATCATACTATACTACGGTCGCTGGCGCTTTTCGGGCAATATTTTGATCATTATTATCTAGCTTTTCACCTACTTCATGGGTGCTAATTAGGTCCCTGATATTTATATTAGAGGTAACTAAATGGTGGTATGCACTGAGCATTAGACTGAGGAGGGGCAATGTGGTTTATGGAGTGATAGAGGATATGTGGACCAGGCTTTTGTTTTGAAAGAATTTGCGATTATATTCAGCGAAATAGAAGGGTGCATATGATAGCGTTGATAGCGATGCCTTGGGGGAGGTACTATGCGCAAGGAAAAATCCCTCCATGGCATGTTCTCAATAGCTTAGATTTTGTAAACAAAGCTAGGAACATTGATTTGTCTGAATATAAACTCATTAGTTTTGATGTGAATTCCCTTTTTCACTAAAGTCTCCATTAATGATACCATCACATACATAAGGAGGATATTACCTGATCTCAGTCTTGCCTTGCCCCTGCCCATAGAGACTTTCATTGATTTAATAGAGCTTTGCGTTTCCAATAATGTTTACCAAGATCATGAAAGTGATTTTTTTAGACTGAAATTTTGTTTTGCCATAGGAAATCCTCTTTGTCCTATCCTCAGTAACTTATTCATGGAATACTTTGAGATTGAAATTCTAACTGCAATCAGTAATCATCTAAAAATCTAGTTTAGATACGATGATGATGTGTGGTCCTTATATATATATATATATATATATATATATATATATATATATATATATATATATATATATACA
>JAYMFT010144105.1:0-12763 GCA_038088735.1 Panulirus argus
TATATATATATATATATATATATATATATATATATATATATATATATATATATATATATATATATATATCCTAGACTAAGCCCATTTTATCGAACAAAGACTAAGACTAAGAGAAGATGAAAACCTGGGTTTGCTGTGGACCGACTGCCGAGACCAGGACCCGAACCATTGCGTGCTCGACTCCGGACGACCCATTAGTGACGATTACCATATATCTAATTCAGCCGCATAACTATCGGTATTATGTGTAATTACCTATTTATACTATGCCGGGGGGGGGGGGGGATTTTACACTCGTAGGGCCCCTATCTCTTGAACATTCTCTACTATCATACAGTTTCTTAAATTTATATAAGGTGTGTGTGTGTGTGTGTGTGTGTGTGTGTGTGTGGAATCAATGCCTTTACGCTGAACCCTTGACATCAGCAACTAGTTATCAACCACATTCGTTTCTCTCTTCGATCTAATCTTCTCTTACCTAACGCTCGTCCGCAGCCGCCACCAGGCGTCTGGTTGCGAGGAATATGACCCGGACATTTTTCCCTCGAAGTCATCGTTGGTGTTAGGTGTTGACTGCCAGGCTGCAGGCGATGGTGTTCTCTACGCCATCATGACCACGAAACTAAAATCTCTCGCTCTCTGATGGTCTACAGTTTCCTTAGCCGCTCACTGCCGCATGCGACAGGAACTTGAAGCATTTTATAGACGATCGTGCCGATGGCGGCACCTGTACTGCCGCCTGCGGCCCCCAACCATCCTGCCCGCCACTGACTGGTCTTCAGGCGTCCTACCCCCCCCCCCCAACAGATGTGAACGCGTCCATGAACCGCAGCGAACGATCAGGCGTTGTGTGAGGGAACACGCATGTCAGCGTACCCACCAGCTTTCTCACTATTATACTTTAGGTTTTTCTGTTCTTCGTATTTCATTTACTGGAATGGATGTCATTCAGGGGAGACGTTGCGACGGTCAATTAAAATTCTAACGCAAGGGCCAGAGGGATGACGGGCCTCTGCCCTGAGCAGACTCCTGTCAGCCAGCGGCCAGACACCACAGAATGGTCGGCTGGCTGGACAGGTACCTTCCATGGGACCACTACACTTCGTCGAGAGGACACACACACATACCTGTGGCAGTGCTGGAGAAAAACTAGTTCTACAGTTCAAGGCTGCTGAAGCTTTCTACTGTCTACGGAGGACATTGGACCCCAAGTGTGTGTATCCAGTGTGCAGATCCTTCCTAGTGGACCACTGATCCACATTGTGGGCCCGGCCAGCGAGGAAGTAGGTTTTCACGGCTGCCTGATGGCGTGTGCGCGTCCGGGGGTGAGGTGAGTGTTGTGTGGTCTCACAAGTTAACTTCAGCAACTCACGCGTGTCCAGCCTCTGTCCACCACCCATTATAAAGACACTTGACAAACAACAGTTGTGATACATGCATGACACATATATACACAGCACACATGGGTCGGTGGGAGAGGCTGGAGCGGTCGTGGTGGTGGTGGTGGTGGTTGAGGGGGCTGGAGGGGTAGCCCCACGTGACAGCAACATGTCCACTGACGGGGGGGAAGTGACGTGGCCTTACCTCCTAGTTGACCCCTACCAGAGCGGCCCCTCCCCGGCCTCCTCACAGGGCCAGAGAGAGAGAGAGAGAGAGAGACGCGGGCTCTCGCACACCTTCCTGGAAATGGTCTGACCTTTGGCTAAGCAGGTTAAGTACAGCATCGTTCCACGCAGCCCACAAAAAGCAATTTAAAGACTCCCTACTGTAACTACCCTCGCTGAATAACTTCGTCTGCTACAGTTACGAAGTAAATCTTGCACCCGACTGTGACAGTTCGGCATTAGCCTAACAAGACGCCAAAAACAATTTTGTTACACGTGATTTGTCGAATAGCGTACTACCTATTTGGAGACTCTTGTGTTCTTTGAGGAGTTTGAATTTTGTAAAATTCAAATTTGATTAATGACAATTAGCGGCTTATTGAATTTACAGCAGCCAAATGCCGAAAATACACCGTCAAATTACACACAGTATTGGCAGTGAGCTATGATAAGGAATGCGTATACAAAGTCTTGACGCAATTATTGGGTCTGTTGGCTATTGATTATTGATGTTTTTCATATTAGTTGTGTTGAAGGTGTGTCTGTAGCGGTGTGCACGAGTTCAGATGGCCTCAGCGAGATTGTGGTGCCGAACTCTAACCAGGGGAAGAGGGATCTCGGCTGGCTGGAAGTGATGGTGGCGAGAACGGTTCGTTAGCTTGTTCTCATACTGTTTTGTGAAGTGACTCCCATGTGACCACCAGTGTCAAAGTCAGACTGCTAATATCAGTCACTGAACAAGTGAATCGTTTTAAATACACTGATCCAAAATAGTTAAAAGAAAACTTTGAATCTTTATATAAAGTTGACCGTTTCTGATAAATAAAATACATTGCAGTAATCATTAGGCAAGAAGGTGGGTTGTCTATACACCTGTGACCTATGAAGATTTACAAATCATCCTTAGCAACGTTCGTGCTAGTGTAGGAAGTTCAGTACTTCATATCTTACACAAAATCTTACGAATTATTCTTTTACCTGTTCTCCCTCATAACTCGGGATGATGGATCTCAACTGTTCACTGTTCTCTCACCCTTGTAAAAAAAAAATAGTTATGTGTATAGTGAGCTTGTCCACGAGTCTCCGTTTGCTTCTAACATAACCACATCCCACAACATTACTGAATGTCGTAATTCAGCTGATTGAGTTGAATGTTTGTAAACATGCCACGCCCACAACACGACCACCGGCTGACGAAGGCAAGACGGAGGGAGGCAGCGTTTGTAAACAGCTTTGTAAATCCACGTCAATCTCCCACGGCCAGTCACCACGATACCCAGAGGGAGGAGATGGCAATGTTAGACACGATCGTCTGGGGCGACCGTTTGTCGGTCACACACGCACCACCTGGTGTGGAGCACATGACCGTGGTACTGAGGATGCTGCCCAGGGCTTCCTCCACCACCTGCTGCTGCTCCTCCTCCTGTTGTTCTCTCTTCATTAGCATATGTTTATTATTACTTAGCAATCAACGCTTGTCCCACGAGGAAGTTTCGCCTAATCATCATCATCGCCACGTTATCTGGGGTCATTATCGTGTTGATAAGTGTCCTGTGCCGTGTTGGGCGGTTGCTATGTACGCCTGACCTGTCCAGGCAGCATGTGTGTGTGTGTGTGGGGGGGGGATGAAAGACATGGGAGAGGAGGGAACTATCACGCCTCCCGCAAGTGCCCCTCCTACACTACCCCGGTTTCTCCCCCCCGGCTCTCCCAGTGCCGCCGGGGTCACCACTACACTAGAGACGTGCGCCGCCGCCGTTGCCGGTCATATCGGGAGCCAGGGTCACCACTATTCCTGTAACGTCACTAGCGACGCGAGCCTCCGCCTCCACCGGTCATCACGAATGCGCGACGCGCCTCATACGTGCAGCACGTGACGCCCTGGTGGCCTTGCACGTGTTCAGCAGGTGACGACACCGTCCGTGATTGGCAAGCTGCTGCTGCTGCTGGTCCAGGTGGGTGAGTGGGTGTGGCCAGCACGATAACACCTTCACCTTACGCATTCTTAAGGCGGCCGAGTTCGTTGTAACTACGTGTGGTTCTCTTGTTATAAGACGCTGTCCTGTTCCTAAACAACCGTTCTGGCGCACTGCAGCAGTTCTGGTGTGGTGCCGTGGTTGTATTGTGTAGCGGCGCTCTTCCCACCTAGTCACTGTAGCCTTGAGAAAACGTGCAGACAGATCTGATCACCTGGCCGGAATCACCCCGCGCCCTCCCTCCCTCCCTCCCTCAACACCAACTGACACTTCTGGGCCAGCGGTCATGTGCGCGCGGAATGTTAATGTCGGCAGATACAGCCTCACTCAGTAGCAGGGAACGGGAGGCACCAGATGGCAGGCGTATACCTGGTGAATGGGGTCCAGTGTGGCGGTGTGGAGGGGTTCCATCAAGAATGGCGCAGCTCGGCAGTGCTGGCTGCAAGCAAGCTATCTCTGAGACTTCTCTTTCTCATAATTTGAAATAAATTTTCAATCAAAGTTCAGTTTCAAAATGTTTATTCTCAAGAGGAGAGAGACGCCACTCGCAATACGCTGAGGCACTTGCATGACAGCGTTACCAGATGCATAACGTACACAACAGCTAATGGGAGGGAATCGTTTACAATGGCCATCGCATAACCTGACATACGAGAGGCTGAAATCACTGCCTGGATGTACCGTGTCTAAGCTGATTGTACGTGTCATTGACTACAATGCGCCTGCCCTTCACCCAAAACATTACAGAAATGCTTTGTCTATGTCGTGACCTTCACCCAAACCATTACAGAAATGTTCTGTCTATGTAACACTTAAATAAAACCTTTTACTTCAACACAGATAAAACCTTCCAAACATGCTTGATGGGCAGCGCCGGCGGTATTGTTTGGCCGTGTGTGTGTGCGCCCTCAGCGTCCCGCTAGACAAATTCTGTTCTATGTTGAAGATTGAACACCTGTGCCACGCGTGATCTCGTCTGGCTTTTCATAGTGAGCAGCGCAAATCAGTCGTGGATAACCAGAAGCTTCAGGTTTGGTGCAGGTAGCCGCCCTTGACATAACCACCCTCTCGTGTGTATTTGAAAGTGAGAGGGTCATGAGGCAAGGACCAGGTATGGTATGGGTAGGGCGGTGGCTCCATCCAGTAAATCCACCTTTGCTTGGATCTGTCTCCTACTTTCTGTTTTGCATCATGCTCCTCTCTCTCTCTCTCTCTCTCTCTCTCTCTCTCTCTCTCTCTCTCTCTATCTCTCTCTCTCTCTCTCTCACCATCGTGCTTGAAAGCAGCAGCAAGCAGTACGCATTATGCTCCGTCACCGTGCGTGGTGAATGTAATCTACCGGCATCGCACTGGAGTGAGAGGTCTCCAGAATTCTTCCTCGCGTGTTCTCGTTATTCAACATCTTGTGAGAACAAACTTGTTCAATAAGCTCTTGACAACGCTGGGATGTGAATTACATGTCTTAAAACTGTAATTAGTAAGGAACTATTGGACTTCTTTCAAGCAAATGGACGAGTGCAAAGAGCCATGAGTACATCCATTATTAACACAACGAAATGCGTAAAGTAGAACATGTGTCTGGAGAAAGTAATAAGATCAGCAGACTACAAGATGTTGTTACAGTTAAGATTAAGGCTAGGCTATACGTACTGGTGACGCTGCAGCCTATCTCGTGGTTTTTATCGTGTGTACTGTCATGTTTGTAGAACACTGTTTCTTAGACTTTGAAGAAACAGGACTTTAGTATGGAAGGTCCAAATAAATCCCGAAAGAACACAACGTTTTATAAAAAGACATCTGAAATTCTGAGACTGTATCTGCTTGTTGCAATAAGTAGTGCATTGACAGGATGAATCACTATACACATGTAATAAACCAACTTTGTAGCAATTCATTTTATTATGATCTGGCCATAGGGGTCTGAGTAAAGTAGTTGCTGATAGTCGCACAAATCAACACTAAACACACAACACCAGGTAAGGGTGAGGGGGTTGCTGGGTTTCTCCTAAGTGCAGCAGCCAACATTTGTACGCCAGTGAGGTTCTAGACCAACTATGAGACATACCTCAACTGTAAGTCAACAAAGTTTTGTACACTCTTTCCACGCTTGGTAAACTTATATCTAATAAAAAATTAAGCATTCTATTATACGTTCAAGACAATTATGTTATCAGACATTCGGTTTCCCACTATTGTGAACGTGTACACGTGCTTTAGTAAGAAGACTGGCTGTCTACAGTTGCCATGTCATTCACCAAGAACTTAACCAGACGTGAAAAATTAAAAAAACTGCAAACATAATTAAAATTGTCATCATTCATATGTTAAAATTTATTGACCAACTTTATTTCTTTTTAGTTCTCGTTTATATGATAATGAAAACCGACAATTTCTTAAAATCACTGCAGCCAAAGGCTGAAAATCTGTAAATAAAATACACAGAACAATAAACACCAATATGATAAGAACAGGAACGTTAAACAGAGACTTTATACTAAAACAAACGTGAGCTAATTATGCATTCCATTAACAAGTGATGATGTTGACAGCAGTTGGGTTGGGGCTATTCTTGTGTCCGTCTATACGTGCTAGGATGTGCTCGATGCGGTCCTGGTGCGTAACTGCAACTCGGGGACGAGGAATCTGAGGGGACCGGAGGTAACGGCGGTGGAAACGTTGACACCAGTGTGTCTCTTCTACTTTCCCAAGAAGTGGGAGACGGTGAAAAACGATCCATGTCATTATCATGCACGGCTTACGTAACGAAGGTAGTGAGCGGGGTCAGTACGGGAGGAGCAGCGGACGGGGCAGCCTGTCTGACACCCGTAGCAGCACAACCACTATTATATCAACCCGCCCGTCTGACGTAACGCTGACCGCCATCGGCACGTACAGCAAGCCAGCATGACGCAACTTATAACGACGGCAGGTAATATGTTACCAGGCTACAACATCGATACGTGGGAGAGACAGACAACAGAAGATATTGATGGTCTATTACGAGGATATCCGTTGGAGGGCACTAATATTAATCTAAATTCCTAATGTATAATGAAGGAGACAGGATATGAAAACAAGTGGTTCCTCCTCAACTATAGCTCCCTCCAGCATATCGACTCCCACGGAAGAAGGTATGAAGGATCGCCATACAGTATTGTGGGAAGAGATGAAATACATATATATTATACATATCATAATCCGTCTTGAACAGATTTATACATTGATGGTTAATATCATTAAAGCGTTTGCTGTGCCTCAATAATATCAGGTATACGTTAATTCCAGTGGTCAAGAACTCCACTGCCGAAAAACCCTTTCTCCATGTGTTATATTTTTTTAACTTCATGCCCTTATCTCTGGTTACTGTGTTTTTGTAATGTAGAGACGTTGACTTAAGATATTTGAATTCTAAAACCTTTTGTATGATCTGGGAGTTTACGCTTATCCAGAGAAAGTGATTTTGTGTTTCAGAAGGTCTATTCATAAGCTTTATTTCTGAACAGAATTGGTTTTGTCTTTATTTTTTGTATTTGCTCGAGTTTTTCCATGCAAGATGTGTGACGAGACCTGAACAGTGTATTTTACATGTGGTCGGCTACAGCGTTAGAGTGTGTTCTGTATCATATCCTTCGTTTTGTAGTCTGTATATCTGTCTATGAAATTTGACATTATGTTTGCTGTAACAAATGTATCTATAGGCATTGTTTTGCGTATCTTAGGTTATTATTGATAATTTCTCTAGGGTCTCTTCTTTCTTATATTTATAATAATGCTTTATCAAACATTCTATGTTCATATTTAATATAATCATCACCAAATGAAACAATGTATTTATTTACAGTGAAGTCTCTCTGCTGTCACTGACCGCTGTATCAGTTTAACTAAATCTCTTTAAATGACTGAGCATCACTTCTTCGTATGGGTTTTATTTTGCAATTACGTATTTGGCAAATGTTGAGATCTTATCTGTATTTCGCGTCTCCAGATCACAGACACACGAATCTAAAAATAAAATGGCCTAGAACTCGACCCCGTTGGCAAGATAAGCCTCTCTCATCCTTACCCACTCAGTGTCACTCGCTGTTTCCTGTTTAAGCCAGCCTGCAATCCACGAGCAATCTACGTTTTCTATGCCTTTGATCTAATCTTAGAGTACAGTCTCTTCTTGTTATGGTAGCCGATATAGCATGGGTAGAATCATGCTCCAGTCACAGCCATTTTGGAGGAAAAGAAACGAAGTATGAGAAAAAGAATATAGAAATTATGAACAACTACTTAGGTAGTTTGTAGACCTGACTCTAAGTAGAAAGGTTATAGTAAGAAGAAAAGTAACAACAATCCTCGTGTGGCAGGTCTTCACACAGAAACTGAGGGATGCAGCAGTCAAATTCATACCACGAGTCCAAGTCTTAGTGACAGGGGCATACACAATTAGCTCATGAGAGAAGTGGTCCAAATAATACCTATAGAACAAGGGAAGTGCCGTAACACCACGGTGTACAGAAAGGGATAGTTCAAGAGAGATAATACTTGAAGAATTAATGAGACACGAGACTTCTGACTGCAATCTGGATGAGAGAGAGAGAGAGAGAGAAAGAGAGAGAGAGAGAAGGGGAGAACAGTTCTCTCGGATATGTGAGCAATACTCCAAACCGGAGTGAATGAAATCCCTTTGGATATGAAAAAGTTGCTCACAAGAAAAATAATCACAGCAACCACACATACAGCTTTTAGGAAGCAAATTTTGTGATGTTGATATTTTACGGGGTTTTCAGGATAGTATGGAAGAAACGGATATGAACAAAATGTTTCAGGTATTGGAGGGTGGAGCTGTAAAGTTCTGAACTCGAAAAGAGGATAGCTGGTGAAATCTATTGACAGATATACGTGGAAATTTTGACTCTGCACCACCGAATTCAGCCAGATTACTGCTTCCCGACTGCAGACTTCCGAACCAAGGGGGAAGTACGTGTGTCCAGCGTGAGAGAGAGAACGAGTATTAGGGTTACGGGAGGAGGGAAAGTGACGTGAAGTATGGGCCTAGCCGGCCACAACTCATCACCCCCGACTGCCATTTCCTTCCGTCTTCCCAGCCTGTAACAGAACAAGCCAGAGTCACCAAGGCATCCGACGCGGGCCGGATGACCACAACAGACCAGAAACCCCTGAGAGAGAGGAGGAGGAGGAGGGGGCGGGGGGAATCGCCATCACACAACCCCTCAAAGGCTGACTGTGCGTAAACATCCCTGACCACCTTCACTCCCGCGCTCTGCGGGAAACCACTCACTGGTTTCCGGTGAGAAGAGCGAGGCTGGACGCGTGGGAACCGCCTCGCTGGAGGGTCCGACGTCGTGATGCGATGGCTCCACCGCCAGCGTAGTGATCACTACCGACTCTGTGTACATGATATTCCCAGCGCCACCTCCCCGGCAATGATCATGACGTCAATATATGACACCTCCGGAGCCTAAATCCTACCCTCTTGCAAGGCCGGGCGCCATGGCGGTAAGTCAGTTCGCCTGGAGAGGTCAGCCTGATGGCAGCTGCTTATATCGTGGGGCTTGTAAGCTCTATGCTTGAAGTTTCCTAGTAAACCTCTGACAGTCGTTCCCCATAACCCCCCCAGTGCTCTGTATGACCGCATGCGTCCTGCGTTATCGATATTTTTTGTGTCTGAGTTAATCACCATCATACTTTACGTAAGTCCTCAAATACAAAATTAAGTCACGCTAATTACTGTTATCATATGACGCACGGTACGTTAATCTGCCCCTGATTCCCTATTGTCTGTTTTTTGTGATACCGATAATGTTGTCGGTGTTATCTTCTTATGATTTCCGACCCTATAACAATAGGGTTAGGAGATAAAGAGATAAGATCATTTGATGAGACGAAAAAAAGAGAGTAGGCGACAGGACAGAACCTTGAGGAACACCACTGTTGACAGGATGCGAGAGGAAAGTCGCTCCATCAACAACTACTGCAATGGATCGACAAGAGAGGAAGCTGTGCATTACGGAACAGAGAAATGCAAGAAAACCAAAGGAAAGGAGTTCAGAAAGCAAAAATTTCTTCAACACCCGGTCAGATGCCTCAGATATGTTTGTTGTGGGTTACCATACAGTCACCAGATTCCCAGAGAAAGGAGGACCGGAGGTGAGTCTCAGGCAGGCCTTACACCGCAACAGAGGTATTGATGATCAGAAAGATGGAAAACGGATTGTAAGTGTTTAAGAATGTAAGAGATAAGGAGAGTTTCAGGTTATTCAGAGACAGCAGGTGTTAGAGGAATGGGACGATAGCTGTTGCGACGAGAGCAGTCTCCTTTCTTAGGAATGGGCTGCACCAAGGTATGCTCCCAAGATAGAAATATTTGTTTGTTTGTTTTTCTGCTTTTTCTGGGTGATATGCCGTGCTTGCCCACTTGCCAAGAAATAAGAGGAGAGAAGCCTCACTGCGACATATGTTACTTTATCGAAAAGTTTTTCGGAATTTTACGTATATTGCATATGTGGGTACTGATGAATCCCAGTTTATATTTACATCACAAAAGAACTCTTTAAGAAAATCTTTAAACTGATCTTTTATTACAGCTGAAACGGCTCGATCAACTGATTGCCCTAATCAAGGCCATCCGATCAACGGTACATATATCCCAGCGTAAGGAAGGTACCCAGTACCTAGGGGAGGATGAACAGTTAGTCAAAACGTCAGTTTACAACCATCAGTTTATCATCAAAAAAAAAAATCACTCTCTTCCCTGATAATTGTTTCAAAATTTTACTTAAAACCGAAGTAAGACTAATCAGTCTCTAGTCACGGATGATTTTTAATTAACATTTGCTTGAAATTGCTGGTACATTTGCCAGGTTCGAGTCAGTCACTACTTCATGCAGCAGTTTTTTTTTTTTAAATGTTTATACTCGGAAATGTTACTTACCGGTTTTATTCCTTGACCGTTCTGCCAGAAAAATCGTCAGGACCGGCTGATTCATCTGGATATACTTGATGTTCTTCTTTAAGTATTTCATTGTTCTACATATCGTGTAAATCTTTATTTTTTCCATTGTTTGCGTCTTGAGATAGTTCCATGCCTGTGATACGTTTCAAAAATTACTGGTAATGATCAGTTGAATGAAAATTCTTGTTTGCTAGGGAAGCCATGTCCTGCCATGCGTATTCGTGGGTCAGCGGGTACGTTGTAGTAAACACTATACACAGCATCCACTCCTCGTAGGGCCACGTCTCGTCCCTGAAGGTGCTCCATCATCGGGATCATCATAATTCATACACGTACTCCGGCCACCGAAATGATATTGTTGCGGAGAGTATAATGTGCAGGTGAGGCTACGGAAACGATCAAGTGGGCAGATATAATACCAGGCCGGCCACCAGGTGAACACTATAATCAACCATCCCAGGCTGACCCAACCACACCACCGCTGGGTCCACCACCCACCCACCTGGCAGCCCCGACACAACGATCAGACAACTGACGACGGTTCGTGGGTGTTCTCTTGCCTTGGCTGATGACTAATATATACATATATACGTGTAACCAGTATCGAAGAGGCGGGAGTAGACCAGTGCATGACCTGGTTGTGGTTGACGGGCAGAGAAAGGAAACACAGGCAGAGGAAGAGCATAACAACGTTGCTGAGTGTGGCGAGGAACAGCAAGATAAAACAAAGAGCATTAGGGAAGAATGTATACAAAAAATAAGACGGATTATCATATAGGACCAGATGTTCCATGATGCGAGGCAATAAGCCCTAGAAATAAGCTAGATAATTGGGAGAATTAAATATTATCAAAACGCGGAAACAGGAGAGAGAAGGATATGCAGCAGTGATGGTACGTGGAACGGAAAGGAGACAGAAGAAAGACAAGTGAATCATTAGAAGCAAGTGACATGTGATTACCACTCACGAGGACTGAGCAGGCAATAGCGTGGTGTTCTGTGTCAGCCTGACGTGGGGGTTATGTTGATGTAGTGTCATATTAGTGTCGGGTTGTGTTTTGATGTGGGGCCATGAGAGTGTGGTCTCATGCTCGTGTCATCAAATTCAGTATGGTGTCATGTTGGCGCGGGGGTCATGTTGGTGAAGTCATGTTCACGTGGTTTCATATCAGTATGATGTGTTGGTGGGATCAGGGTATTTGCTCATTGCCTAGTGATAGTGTCTGTAGTGTGGGTAATCAACATGTGTATTTCTCAATGTACAGCTTTAAACCATGTCATCTGAGGTGCCCACTCACCATTCTAATCAAGCTAGATGAGTTGTTTTGACGCACAACTGGTGTTGAAATCCATCTTAACTAAGAAAGTTTTTTTCATTTTTATACAACTCTAACGATACCTGTTAAGTGCCTGACTCTGAACTGCGACACCAGTTGCTGAAGGCATAACAGAGGTATGGCCGCACCACTCGAGGTATCGAATGTGCATCTTATCAGGACAGTTACTTGCGCTGTACAAAAGGCTAGATTGGCTCTGTATGGAGTACTGCTGACATGTCTCGGGGGATCTTCTCTTTCCTGACTTCCTGACAGAGTCTAATCAAAAAGCAATTTGCCGTATCGTCTCCCCGTCTCCGGCCTGCCCACCTTTCCCTTTGCCTCAATGTTCTCCCTCTCTCTTTCTCTCTCACACAAATGTCACTTTGGCTACTGCTCTCTAGATCTGGCTGTTTATATGCCTGCTACTCTTGTCTAGTCTCCCATCACCAGATACAGATCACAGGGCACCACGTACACTGTATAGGCATTGGTAACTAGAGTTTGGCGGATCATGGAGTGAGGATGTGTTCCCCACGGTTCCTCCTGCACCTTACCAAGACTCGCACCTGATAATGCATCGCAAAATCTGTATGAATTATTTTGTGGGTCACGTGCCTTCTTCCTGGACCAACAGTATTACTGTAGCAAGACGTAAACACAAACTCAACCGGATGAGTTTCGCACCGTCTACCTGTCCGGTTGTCAATACTAAACTCCACTGCTAAACTTTTAAGTGGATGGCGTTCAACACGGAGTCCGCATAGGTTCGAACCCCGATCGCGGCAGCAGGTTCACAGTCAACCCAGCTGTTCATCCTTCTCTGGTAACTGGTCAATAAAATGGGTACCTAGTTTAGGATATATATATATATATATATATATATATATATATATATATATATAT
>JAYMFT010144116.1:0-12763 GCA_038088735.1 Panulirus argus
ATGAGAAGAAAGATCTTGAGAGGCAAGTGTTTTGGGAGCAGCTGAGTGAGTGTGTCAGCAGTTTTGATGCATGAGACTGGGTATTAGTGATGGGCAATTTAAATACGAAGGTGAGTAATGTGGCAGTTGAGGGTATAATTGGTGCACATGGGGGAATTCATTGTTGTGAAAGGAAATGGTAAAGAGCTTGTGGATTTGTGTGCTGAAAAAAGACTAGTGATTGGGAATACATATGTGAGTAGGAGAGATGATCAAAGGCCATTATTATATCAAGCATTAATTAATAGGTGTGTAAAAGAAAGGCTTTTGGATGTAAATCTGCTGAGAGGAGTAGCTGGTGGGATGTCTGATCACTATCTTGGGGAGGCGAAGGTAAAAAAGAGGAATGTTGGGGAGAAGAGAGTGGAGAGAGTAAGTGAGCTTGGAAAGGAGACTTGTGTGAAGAAGTACCAGGAGAGTTTAAGTGTAGAATGGTAAAAGGTGAGAGCAAATGAGGCGTAGGGAGTGGGTGAGGATTGGGATGTATTTAGGGAAGCAGTGATGGCATGTGCAAGAGATCTATGTGACATGATAAAGGTGGGAGGTGGGCAGAGCAGAAAAGGTTGTAAGTGGAGGGATGAAGAGGTAAAGTTGTTAGTGAAAGAGAAAAGAGAGGCGTTTGGACGATACCTACAAGGAGGGAGTGCAAATGACTGGGAGATGTATAAGAGAATGTGGCAGGAGGTTGAGGAAGGTGCACAGGTTGAAATAAAAGGACAAATAAGAGTTGGGGTGAGAGAGTATCATTAAATTTTAGAGAGAATAAAAAGATGCTTTGGAAGGAGGCAATTAACATGTGTAAGACAACAGAACAAATGGGAACATTGGTGAAGGGGGCAGGGGAAGAAGTGATAACAGGTAGTGATGGTGTGAGGAGATGGAGTGAGTATTTTGAAGGATTGTTGAATGTGTTTGATGATAGAGTGGCTGATGTAGAATGTTTTGGTCAGGGTGGTATGCAAAGTGAGAGAGTCAGGGTTTGGTGAAGAGAGAAGAGGTGATGAAAGCCTTGTGGAAGATGAAATTTGGCAAGGAGGTGGGATTGGATAGTTATGTAGTTGAATTTATTAAGAAAGGGGGTGACTGTGTTCTTGATTGGTTGGTAAGGATATTCAGTGTATGTATGGATCATGGTGAAGTGCCTGAGGATTGGGAGAACGCATGTATAGTGCCACTGTACAAAGGCAAGGGGGATAAAGGTGAAAGTTCAAACTACAGAGGCATAAGTTTGTTGAGTATTCCTGGAAAATTGTATGGGAAGGTACTGACTGAGAGGGTGAAGGTATTTAAAGAGCATCAGATTGGGAAGGAGTAGTGAGGTTTTAGAAGTGGTGGGGGATGTGTGGATCAGGTGTTTACTTTGAAGAATTAATGTGAGAAATACTTAGAAAAACAGATGGATTTGTATGTGGCATTTATGGATCTGGAGAAGGCATATGATAGGGCTGATAGAGATGCTTTTTGGAAGGTCTTAAGAATATATGGTGTGGGAGGTAAGCTGCTAGAAATAGTGAGAAGCTTTTATCAAGGGTGTAAGGCGGAGAGGAGAGTGAATGTTTCCCAGTGAAGGTCTATCTGTGGCAGGGGTGGGTAATGTCACCATGACTGTTTAATTTATTTATGGATGGGGTGGTTAGGGAGGTAAATGCAAGAATTTTGGAGAGAGGGGCGAGTATGCAACCTTTTGGGGATGAGAGGGCCAGGGAAAGAGTCAGCTGTTGTTCGCCGATGATTCAGCACTGGTGGCTGATTTGAGTGAGAAACTGCAGTTGGTGAATGAGTTCGGAAAAGTGTGTGAAAGGAGAAAGGGGTTGGTCGATAAAATGGGTACCTGGTTCAGGCTAGGGTATATATATATATATAGCATTAATGGGATGGCCTTGATTAGGGCCGTAGCTGCCCGTGCCGTCTCAGCTAACATAGAAAAAAAAAAAAACATTTTGTATGATAAAGTACCATTTCAGAGAAGGGAGAAAGGTGGATGCCTTGTTCAATTTTGGACTGCCAGGAAGCCTCTGGTATTGTCCTTCAGCAGATGTCAGGGGAAGGGTTTCTCAGACGGACTTAAATCTTCCTAACAGGTCATAGCCAAGAACACATGTAAAATGGTTTTAAGGTCATGGGAAGCAACAAAGACGGTCCCTCACAGTCAGTATATAAATGACCTCAAAATGTGAATCATAACTGAACTGGCTATATTTACTGATGATGCCAACCAAACTCATGAGGGAAGTACGAAGCAAGAGAGAGTTGCAACGGGACTTAATAGTACGTAACACTGGTAACAGGCTTGGTTGATGAAATTTATCCCAAACATGTTTAAAGTAGTGAAGACTGGGAAGGGTGAGCACACACCACACGTTGTTATACCAGATGAATCAACTTATCAGAAATCAAACAGAGAAAGGATAAAAGAAACCTTGAATTTGACACTAAGCCTAAACTATCAACAGAAAATAACAGTTGCTTGATCGTGTCAGAAGTAAACTTTGTTTAGATTAGTGTCGACATTGCCTTCAGATATATGGAGAAATGTTTAAAACGATGCAAAGTATAGTTGACCCACGCTAGAATGCGTACCAAAAAAATTGGCCTCCGCACTTGAAGAAACATTCAGCTGCTGGGGAGTGGCTAATGATGCGTACCGAGAATGGTGCCAGGATTAAGTGCCTTGAGTTATGAGGATAAGGGAAAACAATGAACTAAACACACCCGATTAAAAGCAATGCGAAGGGCGGAATGGTAACTACGTTGATATTGCAGAGAGAACGTCATGATACAAACCTAGACCAGGTCTCTCATGTTTAGGGGAACTGCGACACGACGGAACACCAGAGGATACGGGCCAACAGGATGTTAGGGAGGATGTGTGGCAACATTTCATCGACAACAGATTGGTGACCGTGTGGAATGAGCAAAGCGGTAAATGCAGATGGCATTGGAAAATTCAAGTGTGTTTGACAGAAGTGTGAGGTTGAGACGGGGCCTTCAGACATAAATACATGCTCACTCCACAAACACACACACACACACACACACACACACACACACACTCACATACAATCACACACATGTATGTACATCCACGCACACATTCAAATATGCAAACTGCTCCCCGCCATTATTTGCTAGAAAGCTGCTGATATAACGACAACTTGAAACACTATCCACTCCACCCAAGCTCGTGGAAAACATATTTATATCTCCTCGGCAAATGTAGGTCATATACCATGCTCTCCGTTCACGGCGGGTCATGCAGTACCCATGGCCGCTGTAGGAGCTCCTGACGTGCATTATTTACCTCTTATAATAACCGACCAACCCTTGTGACCTGGTGAACGTGTTGAGCCGGGAGGCGTGGCCAGGGTAATAATAACTATTTGCCTCTACAGCATGAGGAAGAAGAGACCTCTCTACAATCGTCCCCACCCCCCAGCGGCAGGCAGGTCCCTCACCCGTCACAGCTTGGCACAAGTGCCCCAGACTTCTCCAACTGCAGTTCTTTAGCGTAAGAAGTCACACGCGTGACGCAGGGTAACTAATTCTTAGCGTTGTAGTAACGCCATGAAAATAAATGGGATAATCCAACAGTGCCGACTACGCACCTACAGCCTTGGGATCATCACATGCCGGGCCTGCCATCAGGGGGCCAGGGGGCCATCACATGCTGGGCCTGGCATCAGGGGGCCATGAGAACATCACATGCCGGGCCTGGCATCGGGGGGAGGGGGGGGGTCGCAGATATACTACACGGTGTTCATTCTAGCCGGTATTTCTGGCCCGGGGAAGCCAAGCCAAGCATGTGATGGAACACTGGCAGCAGGTACGCAGAAGACACTGAGTGGACTATCCCAGGGATTTTCGTGACTCACTGCAACACTAAGAATCAGTTGCCATGCTTGAGACTTGTGACTCTCGACCTTTAAAAACTGCGTTTCAAACGATGTAAACTCTAACATACGCATATTCACACGTGCCAAAACACTATGTTGATTGCCCAGGAGTTTAGAGCATCGTTGACATGAACAGTTTCGTTGTCTTGGTTTCTATCATGTGATATCATGCTGCCAAATACACCAACAGATAAAACATCTGGACGAATGGAGGAGTGAGCGAGAGGTGAACCTGAGGGAGGAGGAACTGAGAGGTTCAAGGTGTGGCGTCTGGCGACGGTGGTGTGGTGGGCCAGCCAGGTTCTTACATCACCATTGATGCTGGCCATCCCATCTCGTCTGTCACTCTGAACCAACACCTCTCGTGACTTCTGTCATAACTATATGCCGGCTAACCTACTCTGTTAACCTCTTGATCATAACACTGTTCTTGCACGTACAATACTCATATATGAGCGATTCATATTTTGGGGAGTTCAATGAAGACAGAGGCGTCTGAGGAAGGTCTGAAGGAATTTATGTAACCAAGTGATGTATCCTTAAGCTTGTTAATTAACTACATACACTAAGCACTTATTCCTTGTTTCTATTCAACTATTCAGTATATCTTTATCACATGTTGTACGTACACTGGTGTAGGTTGGAATGGAAAGAGAATTTCCATCCACTAAAGCTGCTGTCGCTGACGCTACCTACACGGAGGGAAGACCACTCCTCTTGTCGCCTAGTTTCCATGCCATCCTGAGAACATGCCATAAGCCATAACAAACAAAGGACAGCCGAGATCAGACACTTACAGGACCTCTGACATCGTATGCATTCCAAAGATATTGTAAAGAAAATTGGAACAATGTCGTGGCTGGCAGGGGCGATTGTTTTCCTGGGATGTGGCAGGGAGCGGTTGAGGTACTAGTGCCCGACAATCAGGATGTGGTCTTGTCATTGCCCGACGATTGTACAGGTGTTACCATTCTAAACATTGTTAACAATAACAGGAATCAGTATCAAAAAATAGCACATTCTCGCACAAAATTGCCAGACAACGTATCTACCAATAATAATGATAATGATAATAAATAAATAAATAAATAAATATTAATAATACAACAGACGAGAGTCCTATATTCCTCAAACCCACCAAATATATTTGCCCCGGGTACTTGGCATAAGTGATCATGTCATGAAAATTCAGCTTAATTGCAGTGTATGACCAGTCATCCACACGAAGACTGACTATTTCCTGGTGATACAAACTCATATGACCGATAAACGGCGTCCCCGATGATAAATATCTACATATCGAGGATAGCTTGCGAACATTTCAAGCTTGGCCTCAGACCCTGCACAACTCCGTGCAGTGCGCTCGGCTCACTTCAGGTGTGTGCTTTAATGTCATCCTCCTCACCTCCCACTGATGGCCATAAAGCCAAACAGGTATCATGATAACCACCACGTGCAATGGGTAACCTCAAAATTTTCCTGAAGCATCATTTTGCGTTTTCTGTTGACCGAGGCCCATACAGTGCGAGTATTAACGATGATTATATTGGACTGTCCAGTTAAGAATTCTCATCAGTGTATCATTACGTACATCTACAGGGTGTCTGACCGGCCAGGTTGCGATTTGTGCGTAATTCAACTCTAAAATCAAAAATAGGATTCTCGTCGGAAAATTTTGTACAAAAATGAGGTATTATCTGAGCACTGAATTCTAATTATTGTAAATAATGTCTAAAAAGGTGACATCTTTATAATCGACGTGCAATGACAAGACCACACCTTTATTGTCACGTACTGGTACTGATACCATATCCCATCCCTACCCCACCCCAAGGAAGATAGTCAAGTTCTGGCCCCGTTTTACCAGTAAAGCTTTACCCAATATTTTACAAATCTTAGATAAAAGTATATCTATTGTAACGGATGATTGCAGGGAATTATTTTGCAATAATATTTCATCATGTTAAGTGTCCACTAACACAGACCTGAATGCTTATAATAATATATGACTATTTACTGTAGACGTTACATCAGTTACAACTCACATCCCATGTCCTAGGATGAATTTCTTGTTACTGTAATTGAATTTCAGATGAAAAAAGTGATGCCTTTTCAGACTGAATATATCACCAGTGAAAGATATTTTGAAATATGCGTGAATGCTTTATGTATCATTCAAAACCTCTAAAAAACCGTTAGTGAAACCTCACGTTTGGTGAAATACCTGTATTGTCACTGCTTGTCTTCCATATTTTGTAAACCTCCAAGATTTTTGGTAAAATCATCCGGAATTTTTGATCTAGTAGAAATGTAGTAATACTTCACGCGGAAACATCATCGAAATTCAACCAAATGTTTACTCGCGAACCGAGGGAGAGTCAGCCCGTCAATGACGGACCAGTCAAAACAGGAAATTTGAAATCGGTTACCTCACCACATACAGGAAATCCCCCTTGACGCCTACAAGGAGATCCACAGGAACTTATGAGATCAAGGTCCATATAGGCAGTGGGAGTTTGTACAGTCTCAAAATTACCATGAACGCCTATAGATGTTTATGTTATTGCTATTGGTTGTTACATGACGTTATGGCTTTAATGAGCTTTGACGACGAAGTAACCAACCAAACTTGAAATTTGCATCTTGCTTTCTTTGGATTAGAATTCAACCAACTGCTGTGGCAAAATAGGTGAGCCAACTTGCAACAGAATTCCATTCATAGTCGTCTGTAGGCCTTTAAGTAGCTTATGGCAAAGGGCTTCCTTAAAAGATAAATAAGGAGATAAAACATTAATTAAAAAAATTGTTATCGTTATATCTGGATACAAGAATCTGGCAGAGTTGGAGTTTTCTGGGACGTATCTCGGCGTAAATGTCAGCCACAGTTAAGTATGACGACACGATAATTGCGTACATAAATCAACACGAGACGTCACTTTTCAGCCAGAGTCACACAAGAGGTTGTGAGGCCTAAGTTAGCAATCTGCTATTCTCTCACATTCGCATGTTGTTGGCGGCAACGTACATGCAAACTGGAGAAGAACAAATAAATTGGGATAGAGATGTTCGTCTCATTCCTTAAGTGCTTTGGCACATCATGATGGTTTGCTGCCATCCGCAGGTCGACGATCATACGTAAGATTCCACCGACTCCACGCCTGACCAACACACAGTTCAGGCACTGGCAAATTACTGGCATACAGATTGACAGCTTCTTTTATATTATTAACATTCCTACATCACATTAGAGAGATAAGAAGACCAAGATGTTATGTTTGGACAAGGCCTGAAAACTGGGTATCATGTTTCCTAATCACATGATCAAGAAGAGAACTGATTGCACTAAATCTGAACTAATTGCCAGCTCTCGGCTGGTAATGCACCCTGTCAAAAACAGATATAACAAAGCCGTAGACCACACAAACAAAGCACTCTGAAAACAATAACCAGCTGTCTAGCAACCACAAATGTTGAAAGAACTTTGCACACCTTCAGATATTCAATATAATTCTAAAACAATACACGCTGAGTATGTAGCCCTGTTATCTGGTTGGATCGCTATTTGGGCTCTAATCCTATTAACTGTAAGAGTCATTAAAGCCGTTAACGTCAAGTTGTAACCACGAATCGGGAATATCAAACACTTTCTTCGGATGTTCAAAATAATCATAAGACAGTATGCGCTCCCACCACATTCATATAGTCCTTAATGACCCTTGATGACTAGTTCTTTGGGCCTTCGGCCTATCAATGACAGGACAAAGGCTATATAACCTTTGGTCAGGGTCAGGAAGGTCATCAAGTTATAAACAAAATCTTTATGTGTTAAAAGATAATTCTATGATAGCCCAATAAATATGGCCAATGATATTTGATTCCTTTTCTTACTAGCTAAATGTTGTCTAAAGTGATGAATCTTTGTTATGCCTGAAGGAGACTAAGATATCTCGTGTTTCAACACTTAAGTAGCTTTGTCCACGACACGGAATTCTGAGCCCCTTTTCTGCGCTTTACAGCAACTGATCAAAAGAGATTTAGTATTTGCAAATGAGAACATCATAATCAATCATTCAGACCAAAACAAAGCATAAAACAATCTCACAATGCAACAGTCTCTCAGAGAACATGAAGTTCATTAAATCGATATAGGCCGGATTTAATGTCGTTCACTAAGTTTTTGCAGAACTTCATTTGTCTGGTGCAAGAGCAAGGCATCAGGATTTATAATATTTAAAATAAGCATTTCAGAAAGATTTTAATCCGCAGAGTACAAAGAAATGCAAACAGCAAGAGACCACTGGGACTTTCCGAGAGATCAGATATAGAGCTTAGTGTGGAGAAAGTAAAAAGAGAAATATTTCTAGAGAAACGTCAGTATACTTTTGAATTTAAAGGATTGTATCAGATATAAAGCTTAGTGTGGAGAAAGTGAAAAGAGAAACATTTCTGGAGAAACGTCAGTATACTTTTGAATTATAAAGGATTGTTTTCACGCCTAACTTTTACTTATTTATTTATGTATTTATGGTACTGTTCCTATTACTAAGTCATATAATTTCATTTATCAACAATTACATCTAAGGAAAATATTTTACTTTATCTAAATAAAGCGCTTAAAGCGCTTTCCTAAGAGCCTGTTTCCATTGCTGTGTTGGCATCAAGCTGAGCAATTCTCAGACAGCTGCTTAAATCAAGACTTTAGAAACATATGATAAATTTAGATACTTTTTTATAGACCACCATCTCACCTTCTCTTTATTTTGGGTATACAGATTTAGGTGGATTTAACAATATCCTTTAGGTGGGAGTAATGTCAAATAAACCTAACAAAATTCCCCAGTATATGCAGTGCATCATAATGCTTGCAGGTCATATTTCCGTGTGCGGCCTCATGACCAACGCATGGTCTGCCAAAACCGCATTGTTATTCACTCGCCTATTTCATGTACCCAGACGTACCACTCCAACGCTTTGTTGACACTCAGTGCGTAAGACGTGATATGTTCAAATGTTTTAAGAGGAAAATCAACGTTAGGGTTAATCCAGATTCTGATATCAAGAAGCATTTTGACCTCACAAAGTAAGGTTTCTCTAGAAGCTGTTCCCAGTGAATAGGGAATGTCAGGACAAGGTTCGCGGCTCTATACGAGTCATGTACCTCTGCTTGCGACATAGTTAGAGTGGGCAGTGTGGCTAGAGCTAGATCCCACCATGATAGCTGGATGTTTCTGTGGAGGAGTTATATTTTTCCTTTACTAAGATAACTTAGATCTGGATACTGGTAATCCACTGTTTATAGTCTGGAACCTGATCAACATTTCTATACGTAATCTAAAACAATGCCAAAACTTTGTCACTGCGTCACTTGAAGTAGTATAAACATTTCATCCATGTTTTCCCGTAGATACCTGAAAAGTATCTTGACTTTACCTGTTCTATATAATTCACCGATTATGAAACATTATATAATTCAAGCCTCGTGGCCCTATTGCTGGACTTTTTGTGAAGTCTGTATCCTCGTGTGTGCCAACATCTACAGGATGGATGGGAGTGCACTGTAAATTCGCCGATTTTTTGTACCAAAAATGAAACTTGAGTGCAACTAGTCCAATATTCGCATGTATTTCTAATAGTTAGAAGTTCTCCTATAGTCAGTATCTCAAGAATCCGCGACATGTCACCACCAGAATTGAGGAAGTGAACACCAAAGTTATTCCCAGGCAGCAAGCTCTTACGACGCAGTGTGCTAGGGTAATGTTTGCCTAGTGTCCTCCGTCCGCCCGGGAGGCAACACAACCATTGATGTATCTCTTGACTGGTACGCCGTACACACTGCGTGCCGCCACTGCTGAACCTTTGATAGGCTGCCGACCAACAGACCCACTTTTCTCTAAGCAAGGTGTCGCTCTACTCGTCAGGGTCCACGGCGGACGTAACGGCTTTGTACCACAAGGTTTAACTCCGCAGCCGCCGGCTTTTCTTCTTTCCCAGGATGAATGGGCGTAGCCAGGCAAGATATGTAAAGGAAACAGAAATCTTGCGCAATCTAACATAGCTTAGGTTAGGTTAGTATTTGTATCAACATTTCTTGGTCTGGTTGCTAACTGATAAGGGTGTTGCGTCCTGAAATCAAACGTTCTTTGTTTAGCATAATGTTAGATAAATATAATAATAGATGAAACGTTTTTAGAGTCAGATTTAAGTAAGAAGCTGCATTCGATACCCTCACGCAGTTCCTATGTTCAAGTGGTTACTGGCATGTGAGGCCTCATTCGTCATGAGGGAAGTATTACCCCCGTGGCCAGTCCTCCCAGACCCTGAGCGTCGACCTTGCCGTTCGTCGCCACCCCGGACCTTGGTAAACAACATTCGCATTTATTTATAGACTTATATAAATCCACGGCTTACGAACAGGTGTATGTGAAACTTTCCTCAGGCTCAGAAAAATTACTTACGATTCGCTCTACATTATTTAGATGCTAACAGACCTCTTGACATCTTAACAGTGACGCACAAGCAACTGGCATGATAACCTGATGGCCTTATGCCTTATGACGTCATACCCTGCCACCCCAACCCACACATCCCACCCGTGCCCCATCCCTCACACTCCCACTCCCACCCCAAACCACACACCTCAAGCCCCATCCCTCACGCTTATACCTCCCACCCCATCCCACACACCTCACTCCATCGCTCACGCTTCCACCTACCACCGTAACCCACACAACTCACTCCAGCCCCATCCCTCACGCTTCCTACACAACGAACCCAAGCAATAATGAAAAAAATTAAAGACCACTCTTGAGTGTTTGTATGGAGATGGAACGTTGTTTTCTCCACCACAATGACCCATTTGCGGTGGCTAATATTCTTGATGAAAATCTTTCATTTGTGCTTAACTTCAACAGGTATACTAAGGAGTTCAAAGAGATTAGACAATGGTATCGCTTCTATCAGACGTTAAATCTACTGCTCCAAGCGAGGATGAAATACACTGTGTTAAGCCATCTTCCTGGTCTCCACTGAAATTTTCAGTATTTCAATCCGGTTTTAGCAAGTTTTGATCGACAACAGACTCCTTACTTGATACGAGGATCATCGAGCTTCAGGAAAGTTTTGTTAATCATCATCATACAGTAGCAGCGCTCTGTGACTGAGAGTAAAACTATGATACTGTTTCTAGATACGGTATCAAGGCAGACAATTATTTTTTCAACAGTTTTTAAAAGAAGGAAAAATAAAGTTGAGGGTTGGAAGTGAGTACTCAAGAAAATATCTATAGGGAGGTGTGCCGCAAGGCACCGCGTTAGGCATTACCTGTTTCATTGCTGTCACGAACAATTTTGTACACACTACTCCAGGGATATTAGATTATCCCTTTGTTGATGATTTGCCCATCTATTGTACATCATATGAAGTTACTGTGTGACACTTGCAGGATGCTTTGATAAGATTACTGATTGGACAGAAAACTGGTTTTAATTTTTCAGAACAAAAACTGTAACACTTCATTTTACAAAAGCAACTAAAATATCAGCAGTTCCACATGTATTGCCGAAAAATAATCATATCACATATGAGGAAACAAAATATTTGATAGAAGAACATGGGGCCATCATATTCAAAACTATACAAGTGAAAAAGTCGCTGAACATTTTGAAGGTAGTGCCTCAGTACAGCTGGGAGGCTGACAGGATAACCAAGCTGAGGTTACATGATTCATTATAAAGATTGTAAATAGACTGTGGTTGCCAGATACAATCATCGACCTCTGACAACGTCCTGAGAATGGTTGACGTCTATAATACTGGTATTAGAATATGCTCAAGAGCATTCAGATCCTCTAAAGTTGAAAGTCTGTATGCAGATTCTGGTGAGATTCCTATGAATGTAAGACACTTTAAAGCATCGCTTCAGGCTGGCTCAAACGTACACACCCAACCCCACACAGAGGTAAGTTTTTGCTGGTGGGAGGACTGAAGTATTTGATCATCAACCAAAGTTCTTTAAAGCTTTTAGTGTAAGAATGGAAATACCATTAATGAGAGTTACGGTTTGGACTTAATTAAAGAAGAAGGTTTTGCTTGGTTCCCTCCCTGGAGGGTTCCTGATACCAAACTTTGCAGGGAATAGAAGGCAACAACCAAAACCAACATTGATTCCGTTATAACAAGAAGTAAATTCCGTACGCATGACACTATCCACGCGAAGTGATCAGAGATAATTACTGGTGGCTCAAAATGTGATGAAGGTGCAAACTTTGCGGTAATTACTACAAAATAATCTCATACACTGAAGCTATCAGGAGAACCTTACTTAGTTACCTCAACACTACAGAGTATTCAGGACGCACTTCAGTTAACTGAACAATTTCCTGAATAATTCTACAGTCCACTTCGATTCCCAGAGTGTACTCCAAGCAATATCACGGTATGTTCCAGTGCATCCCATCGTTCGAGAAGTCTAAGATTAGACCGTAAAACCCTAGTCAAAGCATAAGGGTGTAGTATTGTGCTTGGTGTCCAGGACATGTTGGCATCAGCGGTAATGAAATAGATGCTGAGGCTACGGCATCCGTATTTGTAGCAGTCCATATACGAAAGTTATACTTCATAATAATTTAATGAGCAGAATAACAAGATACTCTAGATATCAATGGCAATCTAGATGGAACGTGAAAGCCCAAAAGAATAAAGAACTGATGAGGATGAGATGTGTTGAAGCGTAGTGGACTCCCGTGGTGTAGCGGTCAGCGTTTCTGACCGTGACGCATTTACGGGCCGCCCAGGGTCGAGCGCATAGGTTCGAATCCTGGTTGCGGCAGTCGG
>JAYMFT010144127.1:0-26832 GCA_038088735.1 Panulirus argus
ACATTCGGGATCATCTTTGGTTTGTGTGATGTTACTTTCTTCCCCCCAGGGCGGGCAGGCAGGCTGCGCCAGTGATGGGTGCTTGGCTGTGTCGTGGTCTAAATTTTTTGACATTTGCGCGTGTGCCGGTGGTGCGGGTGATGGATAGAGAGAGAGAGAGAGGCGATGTGGTGGATTCGATGTGGCTCGCTTGGTGCGACGTTTGCGGTGAGTTGTGGCACGTGGCGACATGGGTGTTGCTATGGCCACGGGGGTGGGGTGGGGAGGTGAGGGTCAAGACCCCACCCGGCGTGGGTTTGTTACCCCGGCACACGAGCGGGTCGTTCACGGGGTCGCTCGCTAGCTATGCCCGTGCCCTCGTCGTGGAACGCCAGTGAGCAAGGGAGGTGGTTGGGGGCACACACACAGGGAGGCAAGGGGCGCGGTGTGGCGCGGCGACGGAGTGAAAGGGACCCGATACGGTGACGTGGTGGGCGTGACAAAAGTGAGGCCGGGATCGAGCGTGACACTGACATTGGGTGGTTCCGTGTGTAGTGAAGCATCCAGCCAGAAGGTCCGCCGCTCTCCGGCATTCCCTCGCTCGAGAGGCTATGTGGGTTGTGCAGTTGTAAGTGTTTTCTGTTTCGGGTTTTCTCTCTCTCTCTCTCTCTCTCTCTCTCTCTCTCTCTCTTTCTGCTACACTCACATATATATATATATATATATATATATATATATATATATATATATATATATATCTTTCCTCGGGTATTATTACACTTAGTATTGTATTTGTATTTTCAGGGGGTGTAAGAAGTTCCTCGGGTGTGTGTGTGTGTGTGTGTGTAGATGTTGGTGTGAATTTGCTTTAAGTTCAAGCAGGTAGTCTTGTTCTACTGTTTACCTTGTTAACCGGAGGATATGACCCTTGGAAAGACGTTTCTGGTCTTTGGCCTGGCCCTTTAAACCGTCATGCCACCACGCGCGACTCGCACCGTCGTGCTCAAGCGTCGCGCACCGTCGTATACCGTCGTGCTCGCTTTGTATCATGAAGTGTAGTGCAGTGGGCAGTTTGGGCGGAGTTTATGCAACATCTGCTTGGCAGTTGCAGCCAACTTTCCCACACATTACCCGCTAATTTGTTGCAATTCAGTGGTTGTTGATGCAGTAATGTGTACCTTCGTCAGGTGTTGCAGCTGTTCACTCCATCCAGCATCAGACACCGCCCACAGCGCAATGATAATGTTACAGATTATCAAACCAGTTATTGTGCTTTACATTATACCAAGTTACGGCCGAGATTATTAACGGCTTTGATCTGTGAAAACTCCCGAGTCAGCGCTGGGCTGTGTGATTCAGAGGGGCGTGGGAAATAGATGGAGACGGATGACCTCTCGTGGGGCACCGGAAGTGGGACGAGTTCGACTCACTCCGCGGTAGACGGGAAAGACCGTCTGCCGTGGGAATGGTTGGGATGAGGAGTGTGTGTGGTGTCCGCGGGCAGTTATAGGGGGAGGCTAAGGGGAGGGGGTAAGGTTTGGTTGGGGGTGGCAGAGTTCCGTAAGGTGAACATCTGTTGCCCGAGCCGACCGGCAGGACAGGTCCTTGGGTGTGGGTACCCTTCTGCCCCCTCACACACACACACACACACACACACACACACACACACACATGTCCAGGAACCTACTGACCCCAAGGATACCGGTCCTGAAGGGGGGGGGGGGGGAAATGACGGGGGTAGACCGGATGGATGGGTGGGTCGACTCCCACCCCCCTACAGGTACCTGGGCAGACCCCGGCGAGTACTGGGTTCTTAGCATAATATGTAGGACGGGTCTGCAGCCAGAGGATACCATGGTTGACGCTCACGCAGGTACTAGGTGAGGGGAGTGGGAGGTGGGGGAGTCCTGCAGCGGACAGATGGATCCTACAGATTTTCTCAGAAATCCAGTTTGATTCGAAACCCTTTGAAATTGACATGGTTGTCTGGTTACTTCAGAAATGTTAAGCTTTGGAATGTGGAATGTTCCTCATTAATGTTTGGAATATTGAACATTCTTCCTTAATGTTAGAAATAGTTAAGATTCTTTCTTAACAGTTTATCTTCATGTTTGACCGTGATGAGGCCCACAGAATCATTACTTGTACACAAACATAAGACACTGGGTAATGGTAGCGACCTTACCCGACCCGCTCACCGTCGTAAGAAAGAGATTACCAGAATCTCAGACGGGAAATATCTTAGATATCTTGGGTGGTCGACAAAAGTAATCCTTCTCCTGTGCGTGTGTGTGAGTGGTTCGTGTATGCATACGTTTGTCTGCTTAATGGTATGTCCCCTTAACCACCTCTCTGGCTCGTGGTGGTACCACCACTACCACAGTGCCCCAGGTTATAACGCTTTGCGACCACCACAAGCATCGTAACATCGGGGCACCTGCGGCTCGTCGGTGGTTGTGGCTGGTTAGTTGTAGGTCAGCCAGCTGGTAAAGTCGGTGACGTAACTATTAAAAAAAAAAAGGAAAAAGACGAACGGAAGATGGAATTTATGATGACATAACACGGGTTTAGGAGAATGTTAATTGGTGGTGGTTTTCAGGGTCGTGTCGTTGGGATGTTTGATGGCTTTTTTTTGAGAGAGAGAGAGCATTACTTAAAATAAGTGTTTTTTTGAGAATTGTATGATGCGTGGGGTGAGATGAGAGACCGTTTCGTGGCTGTGTGTGTATGAGGTGGGAAACTGTCTCATAATGAGACATCTGGTTCATGTTAAGTTGAGGTGAGGGGCACGCGTTTGGCTGGAAAGAGAGGATTATGGCCACCAGGTTTGAGAGATAGGCGCACAGTAATGTGAATGAGGAGATGAGGCACTGTGTGTGTGTGTGTGAGTGTGTGTGTGTGTGTGTGTGTGTGAGGCAGGGCATGAATGAGCGCGGGTCGAGGTCTGGCCAGGTTAGATGTAGGTCTCCGCTTCGCCTGGGGCATGGCTGCCGCCCCACTAAAGATGGAGCCGGGGTTCCCTCAGCCACCCCCACAGCCACCCCCCCCCCATCTCCTCTCCCCTCCCCTTCCCCCTCCCGCCATAGCTCATGGTAGTGCCTCATAATTCTTGCAGAACGCGGGTGTTGGTGCTCAGGTCGTCGGTGCGTGTGTGTAAACCTCTGTATACTACAAGGGGGGGTATGGAAGCTGCGGGGGGAGTGGTGTGTGTGCCGTGGACGTCGATCCAGGGGGGTGGTAACGCGCGCGCGCTGGTTGGAGCGTGGCCGGGGTGTTCCGTTTAACGTTTGAAGCACCAGGGTTCGGACCCCCTCTCTGGCACGGTGGTTACGACCCTTGAGAACTACGATACGGCCCTCGGGCACCATTGTACGGCACGAGGGTACTACGACCTCGACTAAGTGCGACAGGTACGACCTCTGAGCAAGACTTTGTATACATGGAGTCCATATTGTCGGCCATATTGCGTGATCCCTTTGCAATAAGAGACGATTGCTATAGTTGCAATCACAAGTAATTAATTGATGATATTTTCCAATCGTGGGATTTTGACCTCATTAGCGATAGGTACATTTGTCACGTTCCTATCGGGTGAGGCGGTATCTTCTCTGTTTTCACCCCGCCGATAGCATACCTCGACACCTTAATTGACAAGAGCCGGGCCTGCCGATAGCATATCCCGATACCATATATGATCGGAGCTGGGCAGATATCACTGGTGTTATATCCCTGCCGATAGCTTATCTCCAGATCTATCCTGCCGGCTTTTCATAGGCATATTGAACTCTCCTCATCAGAAGATGTGGTAACGTCAAAATCTAGTTGTATCACTAGAAATGATTTGTTGGTGATCTTTGGCTGCTTCTGACACAGTGATGCACTTTTCTGAATCTTGTTTGTTTTTCTTAAGTTGTTTGTCACGATGATATTGTATTCCGGAAGTATGTTTTCGATAAGTTGTGCGTGACGATGGTCGTAATATCGCCCCGCCTCCACGTGATGAGATGTCGTTTGTTTGTGGACTCGTTACAGGTGGACTTTTCAACGTTTCTTTGTGGACTCCTGAGCGTCTGTCGGTGGATTAGTGAACGTTTATTTCTGGATTCCCGGACGTCAATTTCTGGACTCTTGGGCGTTTGTACGTGGACTAGTGAACGTTTGTTTGTGGCCTTGGCTGCTCACCCGTAGTCTTAAACGTTCCTTTTGTTGCCATCCGAACGTTAGTTTGTTGAGTAGTGAGGCGCCGTGACCTTGGTGTACACGCCACGGGCGCCTGCAGTGCACAGTTTCCAGTGTGTCTGGAGACCTGTGGTGCTGCTCTTGGTTGTGGAATGGAGGTTTTGGCGCGCACCTCACCTTCAAGTCGTGGGTAACACAGTCAGGCCGACATCACGACCAGCTGTCTATATACGAAGGTGGGCAGGCAGACCTGCTGGGGATGTGGTTCTGGCGTTGTGTTGCCCCCACAGACTGAGAGCGCTTGAGACAGTGGCGACCCAACTTGTAGAACCGTGGGCAA
Organism: Panulirus argus; assembly: GCA_038088735.1. Classification (NCBI taxonomy): domain Eukaryota; kingdom Metazoa; phylum Arthropoda; class Malacostraca; order Decapoda; family Palinuridae; genus Panulirus; species Panulirus argus. The sequence goes on from JAYMFT010144127.1 coordinate 4,499, forward strand.
CCGAACTTAAGAGAGACGGCGTTGGTTGTTACCCTAAACTTGAGAGACTGGCGACCTACTTTGGGACTGTGCTAACTTGATGGTGTGTCTGGGCTGGCCCCTACCAGCTGTGACTCAGCCCATCCATGTTTGGCGACCCGCCGCCTCCAGCCCCTCACCAGGTGTATGCTGCACTGGCCTCCGCCCACCCCCCACCACCACACGTGGGCATGGTGGCTACACAGGCACCTCCAGGTGTGCCTTCCCTCCCCCCCCAGGGCCGGTGGGGGGGGTAGGTCGTGGCTAGGCTTCCAGCTCGTCCATCATGCACTCTGCTCTGGTCCTGTAACAGACACCGACGACGTGGTCCCGTTGTCTTGTGCAGACTGCCAGCGATGGAAACCTGTTTGATGTTTGGCTTAAGATAGCCTGGAAAACACAGGCGGCCGCCAGAGCAGTATATGGAGACCACAGCAGCGCCTCCCTCCACACCACAGCAACCCACAGAGACCACAGCAGCGTAAAGGAGGAAGGCCAGAGGGCAGCCTCACCCCTCGCTATGTGGGCCGTGCGAACGAGTGGCCGAGAGCGGGAAGCTAACTCAGGCTACAGCCCTGGATGGCCAAGCTACGCAAAGCTTCTCCCCGCGTGGTGGGAGCTGAGCTGAACTTGGTCCAGTGTAGGGAAAGCTCACAGGTGAGGTAGGACTCGTGTGGCGAAGCTATGCGGAAACCAGGGGGGGTTCGGAAAGGGGGGAAGGGGGGGCAGCTGGCAATACAGGTCAGGCGCGCACCCAGCCCGCCCGCTACCCCCCCCCCCCCTCTCCCTCCCTCCCTCGCCCCAAGCACGGGAACCCTGCAGGGTGCGGGTGGTAACACTGGCATGGGGACGGTGGTAACACTGGCAGGGTGAGGTTGGTAACAGTTAGGATGGGGTTGGTAACACGGGCAGGGTGGGGTTGGTAACACTGGCAGAGTGGGGATTGTAACACTGGTAGGGTGGGGATTGTAATACTGGCTGGCCGGGGGTGGTAACACTGTTTCTAGGATTAGGGTTGCCAATACTGTTGCCAGGGTTTGGGGGTAGATAACCTTTCCAACAGTCAGTCGTGTATTCCTTGCCACGTTCTGTAATACAGTACCTTTTTGTATTTTTTTTTTTGCCGTCTATGTAATGACATTATCTTATTGAGGTTAAGTGTTTGTGTTTACGTGTAATCACTTATTCATAATTACCGATTTTTACTGTATAGGGAGAGAATTGTACGCTGATTGGACCTCATCTTTTAACTTTTACATGTGTACCATGTCTATTCCTCTATCTGTCTATTCACACACACACACCCCAGCCTGAGCCAGGAACACATTATCGACCAACCCCAAGGAGAAGATGAACACCTGGGTTGGGTGTGGACCTGCTTCCACGCCCAGGATTCGAACTCGTGCGAACCCCATCAACGGTGGATGGGGCCTTCTGCCTCATGGTCAGTAGCGCGAACCACCACGCCACGGAGGCCCGCATGTGTGTGTGTGTGTGACGCAGTGAGGAGTTAAAGTCCTGGTTGATTCAGAAGAGAGGACCACGTGGTGGCCGGGTTGGTGAGCACCCCTGTAAAAAGGGGTGGCGGGTACCGCCTTGGGAGTAAGGGTGTTGCAGGTGTAGCCTAGTCCTGGCCTGGTCCCTGGCTACCAGGGGGAGGAGGGGGAGGCCAGACACTGCTCTGCCCCCTGGTAATATGGAGTGTCCTGGTGGGGGAGGGGAAGCTCTAAACTCCTTGACGGATCGTTCAGTACGCAGGAACACGACGATACGACTGCTGAGCACGATAGCACGACCCTTGAGCACGACAGAACGACCCTTGGGTATGATTAGACTAGACTTATGGGTCGAGGTCACATGTCATACCGTCGTGCGCAAGTGTCGTGCCGCCGCCGTGCTCAGATTGTAAACGTGATTAACATTTCACGTGTGTCGTTTATAGCCTAGCTGATGTTGCTTAGCCAGATGTCTAGAGTGACTTGCTTAAGTGATCGATTGCACTTTTATTTTTTTTTTATTTGATGACCTGAGCAACTTCAAGCACTGGAATAGTTGACGTTTGTCAGTTCAGGTACAAGTACCCGAAGCTACGGACAGTGTCAGGTATTTGATCGTTCCCGAGAGCAGTTTGCTGTTTTCCGAGAGAATATTTGTCGCTGGCAAACGTTGTCTAACTGTCGAAGGTCCAGGGGTGGTCAGGCAGTGACCAGCAGCGGTAGGAGGGGAGGGGTAGGGGGTGTTGTGATGGAGGGGGGTGGGTAGGGGAGGGATTAGTGTTTGAATGATGCGCCGCGGGGGACGGCAGCAGACGACCCCCACTACCTGTGTAAACAAAGCGGCCGACCAGTCATGCGTGGCGAGAACCTCCACAGGTTAGGGGTCGACGGTTTCCACCACGATGACGTGCACCACCACACTGTCCTCACAGCCAGCCGCACAACATCACAACCACCACGTCATCACCATCAGCCAGCAGACCACTTCCCTTTCCCTTCTTCTCACAACCATACCAGACCACCTGCAGTACGGCGTAAACACAGCGAGCCGCCATATCTCTCGCGTTGTGAACCGCGCATAGCCAGCCATGCACAACAGATGACTGCTGTGGGTGAATCATGGAATGTTTTTTACTCGCTCAAACGCCCCCCCCCCCTTCCTCCCGTCTCTTGAACATTCTCCGCTATCGTACAACTTTTTGAATTTATGTAACGTACGCCGTCTGCATTAACCGTGTCCTCAGTCATTCAATTTCATTCATCCACCGCTCTGATATACAAAATATTTCTCTTTATCCATTTTAACGAACGTCTTGCTTCCTCTCTTGTTATGCCCCATGGTTCCTGCACCATTACATCTTTCGAAGAGGCTGTTCACTCTCTACACGCCATAGATTTATTCTTAAAACTTAAAAGGTTGTGGTCAGGTCACCCCTCAATCTTCTTTCTTCCAGGATGGGCAGATCTAAAGCCTTTAATCTTTCCTTGTAACTCAGCTGTCTTAATTCTGATACTATCTTTGTGTGTGTGTGTATGTGTTTAAAGGTTATACATGGTAGGAAGAAAGTGGTGTGTGTAGTAGGGAGGTTACTGACTACACTTTAGGGAATATGACCCTAACAGGCTTCATGGGCTTTGCCCTACACCAGCCGTTCAACTTTACTCTTTTACACGAGGTAAATAACAGCAACTGCGCCCATACACTCGCTGTATTCAGTGTATGGGAATTATTTTGTATACAATCAGGGTTGTAATTTATCGAGATGCATCGTCATTGACGGAGTTATAATCACTGGCATTATTGCAACAAATAATAGATTTAACGAACACATACGTAATGAACCCCATGTATAGGACGGTTTTGTTTCTGTAAACTAAATTAACAATTGGAATGCCAATAATTTGACACAAAGTTCGGAGAGGTTTCTGTAGGGGCGCGGTGGGTTGGGAGGCTCCCCTGGTCACTAGTCTGGAGAAACCTTGCTAAGGCTTCAACCCCCCCGGGGTGAGCTCTATGACACCTACTGTTGTAGTGAAGATCATTCATTTTGTGTTGGTATCAACTCTATGCGTATTGTATGTGTACGTTACTTTAAGGCTCTGTTAGTACTGTATACTTCCTGTATGATTACTGTAAGGTTTATTATTACTGTAAACTTACTGTATTGTTGTTTTAAGGATGTATACTTACTGTATGATAACTGTAAGGATGTATTATTACTGTGTACTTAACAGTATACTTGCTTTATTACAGAACTGTTAGTACTATACGCTTTCTGTATGTATGCGTCAAAGATACGCGCAAAGAGGTTGTGTATTGGCGTTTGGTTTGTGTTGTGGAGGCTTGGTACTCGTCTATCGTGGAGGGGGGCATTCCAGGTTGACATATGGGTGTACGGGATGGTAATGCCACATTGTAAGGAGCTGTAAGCAGACGGGAGATGCGTTACCTGAGGAGGTGGACGATGCGTTGAATGCGTTGCGTAATGTGATGTCACCCAACGTGGCGCGCACCATACGGCGGAAGTGGTGGGCAGGAGGAGAATGCCCCCAGGGTGTGTGTGTGTGGCCAGACAAGCCCCCAGGAAACTTAGGTAAGTGGACCCCAGGAGGTGGGGGAGTGGGTGGGAGGGGAGGGGGTGAACTGGTGCTTCCGGGGATGGGGTTGGGTGGGGAGATTAAGGCCTCCCAGACGGCTAAGTTCTGCCACTTTTGAAAAGGCGCAGGTCTGCCGTCGCCTCCAGAGCTGTTTAGAATACTTTTCTTCTCCCTTCACTTTTCTGTGAGATTAGTCATGTTTTATAAATCCACATAAAAACGAAAGTAAATGAAATGCTCAACTGTACAGCAGAAGTAAGTAAAGGATTCAGTGTTATGGAATATTTCAGCAGACAAAGAAAATATGAATTAAAAGTTTTCATTATTGATGATTATGAACTAATCTGTTCATTTTGCATGACAACAAGAGGCCGGATGTTTACCAAATGAGGCCGTTCTTCGTCTGTTCCTGGCGCTGTCTCGCTTCACAGGAAACGGCGAGAGAGCATGAAAGAAGAAAGCATTATTATTATTATTATTATTGTTATTATTATTATTAATGGTATTATAGTTATTGATTTTATTATTATTATTATTATTATTATTATTGTTATTATTATTATTATTATGAGTATTGTTATTATTATTAATAGCATTATAGTTAATTTTATTATTATTATTATTATTATAACTGGATATAAATGATCATTTTAGTATTGTGTAGGTAAGATGTGAGAGCCAGGTCTCATCCCAGAGAGTAAACACCGTATCTTTGGCAGGTGTTGGGGGGAAAGTGTGTCAATATTTGGGTGTGTGACAGATGCCCCGATAACAGCCGTGTGGTGACCTGTCATGTTCGTGATACCATCTGGTATCATGATCACTATTGGTGTCAGACGTGTACGTATGTATGTACCCACGCGCTCTCACACACAGACACACGCGTCTCCGTAGTGCTGTGGTTTGCGCTGCAGTTCACGGACCAGGCGGACTGGGGTTCGAATCCTGGACAGGGCAGTCGGGGTCACAGCCAACCTAGCTGTTCGTTTATATGCCAGAAGAGAACAGAACAATGGGACACAGGCTGAAGTTAGTTAGACCTTCGGTTGTGCTGAGGTGCGTGGGGTAAGCATCTCCCCTGCAAGAGGGTTGTGGACAAGTGGAACAAGCCAAGCTTGGAGCAAATGAATAATAGTAACAATGGAAACTTCAGAAAAATTAGTGACAATAGAGATAAGAGAGGAGGGGGCGTGAGCGTAGAGCTTCAACACTATATAGAGATAGGTAATAAAACAGACACACGTACACACACACGCATACAGACACACACTGTCAGAGAGACTTACACGTGCACACACACTCACACAGAACATATAGGCAACCACCATTCATTCTCTGATTACACACACACACACACACACACACACACACACACACTGACTCATGGGGTAAGGTGAGACGGCTCCCCGCACCACCTCTCACGCTGACGAGACGTAAGGAAAAAGAAATTATAAGAAGCGTTGGATGATTTTGTAAGTTGTGTTGCGTCCTTGCTCTCCCACCTTTATTATGACTTATAACGCCTGGCGTCTCGGATGGAAGGTGCGATGGGAAGCACAATGGCAGAAAGCGGGTGTTTGTGTGAGTGTATACACGACGGGCCAAGACGGTAAGGTTATCGGTAGGAGAGAGAGGTGGAAGAAGAGCCACCCCCAGATATGCGAACAGTACCCCCATACAAGGACGAAGGATGCTCCCCCCCCCCTCCCTCCCGGATATGGAATAAAGCACCCCAGCTTTTAGGATGCGGATTTTTGTGATGTTCATTTTGAAAGGTTTGCAGGACGGAGGGGAGGAGATGGTCGCTCTCTCTCCCACCCTGTCAGCAGTGGCGTCCCACAGGGTTCTGTCCTGTCGCTTGCGCTCTCTCTGTCTCTTCTCTCCCTCATCGATCGTCCGTCTTCAGCCTTAAACCTTATTCACTTACGCCGGTGATTCCCCCCCCCCCCCCTCCCTCCCCTCCTCACACCAATACACTCTTTCCCTCTCGTGGTCAACACATCTCGCCTCGTAGTTCGGACCAGTGCAGCGTCTCACCAGCGTGGGGCAAGCAAGTATAAACTGGTTAGTTTTAATCGTGCGAAAATCTCATTCCTCCTTTTGTGTGTGTGTGCGATTTCCACGACATCCAACACCCAGGGGACACCCCCCCCCCACCCCAGCATCTTTGTTTTATTTACACGTTCAACATCACCCGAGGATTCCTCAGCCCCGACGTTACATGTTGGACGCGTTACTCGAGATGCTTACCGCTGCGTGTTGTTCCTGGACCGGGGATCTTGGTCTCCTCCCTCCTTCCGTCCCTTCCGCCACTTCTCCCCTGGCGCCTCGTACCCCGATATTTTGTCCCCCCCTGGTACCTTGTACTCAAGACGCCGTATACCGTGGCAGTTGGATGGTACCGTGTACCGCAGACCCTGCTGGTGGTGAGAGGTGGTGCGTCTTAACAACGGAGTCATTACTCGTATAATTCTATACCATTTTTTTTTTTTAAGGATTCGATTCCCAGTAAAGACTTTTTTTTCGTGTGTGATCCGTTTGTCTGTTTGTGGGAGTAACCGAGAGGCGCATCCTGTGGGTTTTGGGTATAATTAGCATGTTGTTGGTTGTGATATGGTAGTTAGGTAGACTGTAGGTAGATTATGGGTAGACTGGTGTAGGTTATGAGTGAGTAGTAGATGTAGATAGCTTGGTGTAGGTTGTGAGTGAAATGGATGCAATTAGCATCATGTGGGTTGTTAGTTGTAAAGTAGATATAGATAGTGTGGTGTGGGTAGGGAGTTGAGTAGGTGTACTTAAGCGTGATGTTAAGATAGATAGCGTAGGTTGTGACTTGTGAGTAATGATGATGAGTGTGAGTCTCCTGGTGAGTGAGTGAGTGAGTGAAGGAAGGAGATCGGGTGACTCTGAGGTCGGTCGACCCGAGCGGCGGCGGCGGTTTGAGCAGGTGGTAGTGGTGATTGTTAGGTGGGGGAAGGGGGGAGGGGAGGAGGAGGGGTCACCTTGTCGTCCCCCCCCCACCCCAAACACCCCCCTCCTCCCTCCCCCTAACCTGGAGGCCCCTCCCCCAGGCCCCTGACACGTGACATTCACGACCCTCTTGTCTTGCAAGCCCCCTCCCCCCAACACACACACACACACACACGTGCTCGTACGTGCCTCCCCATTCACGTGTTGCGTTTTGCTTGTGTTGCTGCTGCTGACTGGCTGGACCTTCCCCTGTTGTTGTGTTGCAGTTATTACACGTTACCTGCTTACTGGTGCTTGCTGTTTCTGGGTCTCAGCTCTCCTTTGTAAGCTTCTGTTACTGGGCGTTACCTGCTCACTGTCTGCTTCTGCTCCGTAGCGTTACCTGCTCGCTGCTGTTACCGGCGTTGCCTGCTCATCGTTTGTCGCTGGGTTATGCCTTATTGCCGTCGTCTGATTCTGTTGTTCACCTCCTGTTCCTTCCCGCGTCACTCTCTCCTGCCGTGCTCCTGCTCGCTGCTGTTGTTCCTTCCCCTCAGCCATTTTCCCCGCCTGTTGTTCCTCCCGTCCCCTCTCCGGTAATGGACAGGTGGCTTGTGTTGCACGTCGCCGGTGTTGTCAGGGATGCCACCAGTGTTGTCAGGGGTGTCACCACTGTTGTCATACCCCAGCAGAAGCAGCAGCAACAGAGACCGGCCCTCTCTCCTGGCCAGATCTCCTCCCTCATGTGTGTGTGTGGAACAAATAATTACTTTTGCATCTGGTGACAATTCATGAATCCCCGTTAATTAGTTATCTAATTATACATTCATTATTTTCCTTTTTTTTATGCCCGTGGTAATGAGAGCGACTTGTTTAATGTTTGTGGTGAAGGAGGTTTTAGTGGCCTCCTGTGGTTGGTCGACGAGCAAGTGCTGAGGTCTCGTGAGGCAGGGTGCTGGTTGTGTGTGTGTGTTTGTGTGTGTGGGTATGGATGGTGTGGCTGACGCGTGCCCTAGCTGTGGTTGGGGAAAGGGGTGAGTGGGGCCCTCTGGTCACGGTGCGTTATACAGCATGACTAGAGTGTGGATGTGAGCGAATGAGGCTATTTTTCGTCTGTTCCCAGTTGAAGAGAAGGTCTGTTTGGTGTGCTTTGAAAATACGTGGCGGTTTCTTTAATCTTATGTCCGGCTTTTAGAATACCGGCTCTCGTCAGTGCCTTTGCCGGGTTGTCCGGTAATACTATCCGGTCATCCAATTATGCGGCATCACCGTTCGGGTGGTGGTGGTGGGGGGGGGGCGATATTAAATATGCGAAAACGTCGGATAAACAGATTAAGATCGGATACCGATGGCTGATCTAATCCTCGGGCAACATGTGGTAACCGCGGACCCTAGACTGTAATAAGCGTCAAGCAACACCATCACATTCCGGCGGACATACCGCACTACCGTACCGAAACATGACCCCTATCTCCTTCTGTATCTTAATCCCTTCCTGGTGTCTTGAAGTGGGGAGCCGTCCGGACATCTGAGTCACGGGATGTCGCATTCCAATTTTCTGGCCGGCTGGACCCAAGGCACCATCCTATCTGATGAACGACAGTCGACTCGTCAGACCAATCTACCACCACTTGAGTACGACGACTCGAGTCGTCTTACTGGAGGGGTTGTTAAGTGGCGGTAGTAGCAGTGAAGGGGTTCAGAGGTAAGACGTGGAGGTTGGGAGGCCAGCAGGTTCTGTTATCGTAGGACCCAAGGGGAGGGGGCGCCTTAACCTCACCTGATGTGTGTGTGTGTCTGTGTACACGTATAAGGGAACGTTTGACGGGGACACATACTCTATTTTTGAATCAAACGAAATAAACAAAAACTGCAGCATTCCTCGCGTCCAAAGCAACCCTCTGCCTCACTTTCGTTAGACTAGGCCTCTCGTTTCTCCTGTAATTACCTCAGTATGTAATATTGTCTCTGTTTTTATATAATCGTGTGCCGGTTGACCTCTACGGGCAGAGTTATCTCTGGGGCTAATCACCTTAGTACGATATTAGAGATTTATTGATTGTTTCTATGTTTTCTAGTACGGTAATTACATTAATTTATTTTATTTTTTCCCTCCAGGACGGAGCCGCGCGCGGGCAGTATCAGAGGGCAAGGTAGGTGTACCGCCAGGACGGACTACATCCTGCAGTGTCTGCCAGATCCCCTTAGCTTATATTGATGCACCCCCCCCCCCGACCCACCCAAGGGATGTCTGTGGGGCCAACCGTCCCCCAAGTGCCTGTGACGGAGTCCTTTAACGTCACAGTGGTGGTGGTGTCCGAGGCCGTAAGGGCGAAGACATTTCAGGGCGACCCGGAGTGAGTATGACTTACAGGTACAGAGTACGGTACACCAGTTGGCATTTTCTTGCCACCGTCCCCCCGAGGCTGGGCCAGTCTCCCCCCCCCCCCATCCCACCCCACGGACAGTAAGGGTGGGTGGACAACTAACTGAAGTTGCCGTCTGTGGTGACGCAGTAAACCCGTCGTGTGTGATGGCCTTTTCGTAACCCCATCTGTTGGTTAAACCCATTCCCCTTGCGCACACCGGCACGGCCCTCCGAGCGGAAGGATACGACCCCCTGAGCACGGCGGTGCGACCCTTGGGTCTGACTCTTTACCTGACCAATAAGGGTAGTGTTAGATATAAAGAAAGTTGTCTCCCAGCCCTCCACAACCCCTTTGAATTAGCAGCAGAAGCAGCAGGTAAGGGCAGAGAATGTAAAAATGCGCCAGACATTGTTGAAGTACAAAAACCGTGGAGTCCTCCAGGAAAGATTGAAAAGTGTTTGAATTATATGTTTCTTTTTTTTTTTCCCTCTTCTTTCAAGTAGGCTGACCGAAACCGAAAATAGTATCGAAGATGGGAACGCACCAGTGACCTGGGAATAATATGAGCAATTGCAGCGTGAACCTTCCTCTATTTCTGTCTGGGCTGAGCTACCAGGATTAGTTGATAGGTCGTTACCTGTCAGCAGGAGTTGCGTTGTCGGGAGTCGGACATATATATATATATATATATATATTGCCTCATCGTCAGCGGTAGCAGGATGGGCCACAGCAGTGTAACTACTACAGGAACAATAACAGCGGGGGGAGGCTGTGATATTAGCAGTAGCAGTGCAGTGAAGGAGGCGGCAGCGGCAGTGCAGTGAGGGTATCGCTATCTTCATCAACAGCGGCACAGCGTCATACAAAGTGTGGTCCAGGAATCGATACGTAGGCGAATGTACTGCGTCTTGTGGGGCCTCCTTTCGTAGGTTGGCCTCACCCTCCGCTGCCGCTGCCACCATCGTCATCATCACTATCTTCACTACCACCATTATCATCACTATCTTAACTACCACCACCATTATCACTATCTTCACTACCACTATCATCACTGTCTTTTGCTACCAACCGTCACTATCACCACAACTGCTTTTATCACCGCATAGCCCAGCTATTATCACCACCACGTGTGATAGAGAGAAAGAGAGAGGGGGGTATAGTTACGTTACCCTTATCGCTATTGTTACTTCGTTGCCTCCATATTGATAACGTCACAACGTAATTGGCGTCACATCACCCCTAGTTGATGTTATGACTATATCAAGTTGGTGGCGTCACCGCGCAGTTGATGTGAGGACGTCTCCAAGTTGATGTCATCATATTGATGACGTTGCCTACCGCATTAACACCGTTACACGACCACCACATTGGTCACACTTTTCTTCGTAACGCCACTGCGCCCAGCCCACATCACGTCACCCTTTCAGCCTCCGAGTAGAATTAAAGAACATCACTCCTGCTTCAAGCACACCTACTTAAGGTCCCCCTCTACCCCTCCTCCCCCCCAACAAGCACGACATTAACAAAACATACACCGGCCGAAATGGCTTCAAGAAGCACTACACAACTGCCTTTCTCAACCCAGTCGTAAAATCAAGACTCCACCGGACACACCCGTCTGAAACTATTCTCCCCAGGGATGTTCGAGTTACGACCTCTCGCTTGCGTTTTGGACTCGACTCGACTCATCTCACCAGACTTGAACAAATTCCGATTCATAAGACCCCCCTTCCCGTCCAAGATGCAACTTCCGTATTAAAGACGCTTTAACGCTTACGCAACAGAGACATACAACACAAATATCACCTTACCTCTTGACTTGCGGTCCCGCTAAGTGGACGAGGCCGACTTCCTGTGTCATCTTATTTCTGCTCCCCTCCTCTATTTGAACCCCCCCCCCCTTCTCCCTTTCTCTGTTAGCCTGGCCAGGATCTCCATCTTCCTGGTCCTTTACCCCGCTGGTAAGTAACGCCAAACATTCCAAGTGGACGACGCCATTGTTTACCTTTCCCACTTTCTCTCGTCTTTTCTTCGTTTTCTGTTTGTCTTACTTCCGTGGAGAGCGTTGGCGCCATTCTTGTTTCCGTTTTCTTTTTTTCCGCTCTTTTTTTTGCTTCACGTCGTCGTATTTTCCAGCTTTCTCTGTCGTTTTTTTAGTCGTGTTCCTCACGTTGTATTACGTCGTCACTTCCTCCTTTCTCCCTCTATTGTCGCTTCATTTGTCGCGCTTCTTCCTCCGTCGTCGGGTTTATTGCCGACTCCAACTTCCGTCCATCACTTTTACTAGTATGGCGTCCTATTGAGGTTTCCCGCTACTGCCTTCCTCAGTCTACATTTATTATTTTTACTTTCTTATTCATTTTATTATGCTTCCTTTTTTATGGCTGGAGTAAAATAATGTCTCTGAGACTTGCCGAAGAGCGGTCTGGCCCTTTTCTCACAGGGCTTGTAAACACAAGTTTCTAATTAACCAAAGTTTCCCCTTGGAAGTAGAAGTTCTATATTCAAAGTAAGGACATTAGACGAGTTCTCGCTGGTAATACTTGGACGCCATCTGGGCTTAATACGGCTCTACCTAGGGGCTTGTGGCGTACCTGGGCTCGGGTCTGATCCGGGCTCTGGGCTGCTCTTGATGAAGGCTTCAGTATGGTAGCGTCTTCGGGTCTGGGCTTGGTCTGTGGGCGGCGCGATGGTGAAGGCGCGTTGATTACCGGGCTGTGTGTTTACGATGGCCTGGGCTTGGGAGGGAGTAGGGGAGGGGGAGGCTACTGGTCGGCCTCACGTGAGCTGGGTTGCGGGTCTGAATTTTAAAGTTCTCGTGGATGTTTGGATTTGGTGAACGTAGCGCGGTAGATGGTGGACTGTATACTTCGTGAGTCCAGACGGTTACATTTGATTGTTATGGGACCTTCCTCCGGTGTGGTCGGGTCGGGGTGGGGGGTGTACGAGGGAGGGGAACTTGTCCAAAGCGAGATTACTGAGGGAGAAAATCCCGCGTGAATCATGCTGTTTTCGCCCCCTGACGCTGTAGCTCAAGGTCGTGGTGGTGTGGCTGGGGAACGTTGATTTCTGTGGTGGCGACGCCCATTGCCCACTTTAGTTATTATCCCATACCCCAAGGGAGGAAGACGGTGTTTCCTTTTGTTTCATCCTCCCGTGCGAGGGATTTTACACAGCCGGGCAGCCATTCCTTTATCCCCAGCTTCGTGGAGGACACGAAGTCCTGGGTCAGCCGGCCACCCTTGGTGGAAGCCGTGCCCAGCCCACGTTTGTCTCGACAGAAATGAGGCAGAGGGAGGGCCCGGTGCAGCCCACACCAGGGGCCTCCTGGGATTTGAGTCTTCAGGCGTTTCCAGGCCTCGTTACCTTGGTACAAGCCCCTAGTTTTCAAGAGTCTGTCCTCATCATATGGGATCAGAGGACTCTCTGGTTTAATCCTAACACCTGCCATAGATCCTTATCAGGAGTGACGTAGTTATTTCGTTGTAGATGACATTCACACGTTTCGCCTGGAGTGTTGGTTGGTCCATTTTTTATACGGGTTGTGAGTGACGCCGCTTGGTGCATCGTGGTGCTGCTGGAGAGGTACAAGGGAAGAGTGTGTGGGAAAATGGTCGTCGACCGACACACACACATACCCAGTGATGAACAGTGAGTGATTCCGTGGTGGCACCGGACTGCGCGGAATGATTGTTTACTGACAACAGCGGGGAGACAAAGGATCCTCCCCTGACACAGCAGGATGCGTTAGTGGCCAACCACGCTTCCTTAAGGAAGGTTATTGTCTTGCCACACGCCTTGAGGCGAGAGTTGCTGGGCCAGTGATAATCTCTTGCCGTCCCTCCGGTGGGAACGAGAGAAAGTGTTTTATTGGAGACGAATTTTCTGTTGATAGATCGTCAATACTTTCCCACCGAGCTTGGCTGCGTTATACTGTGTGTGTGTGTGTGTGTGTGTGTTTGGTAAGCACCAAGTGTCCAGCTCTCGGGAAGAGACTGAGAGCGAGTCGACGCAGTGTTATGGCGTCCGAACGCTTTGCCTTTGTCAGGTTTTACGAGTGTTTGATGAGTGCTGGGAACCTCACGACCCTCATGATGACTGGTGCGCTTGACGACCGGGCGCCTCACGACGACCCCTCATGACCGGCTGGGTGGGTCGTTTGCTGGAGACGACAGCCCAGAGGTTTCGCTGAAGCCGATGTCATATTGACCTCCCGAGCCACAACAACATATCTTGAATTAATTCTTGACACGGAATTATATTAGTACGTTTTCCCCTGGCGAAGCCTCGGGTCACGGAAAGAAGTCCTGGTCGGCTCTAAGCCCTGAGTGAAACGTGGGGAATGGGGGTGAACGGGAACAAGATATAAGGAGTGAAGATAAGGGAAAGACGAAGAAAAGATTTAAGAATTTTACGAGAACTGATTTGGTCTTTGTCAGATTTTTCTGTGTTGTTACCGTCACATTAGGGTCTGTAGCGCGTCCTCTTGTCAAATCAGAACATGTGTCACGTCTCTGGTTATTGCCACGTTAGGGTGCGTCACGCCTTATCGCCACATTAGAGTGTGTGTCATGTGCGGTGAGGGGATGTGGGTGTGTGGGCCCTGGGCAGGTTGATGTACTGCGTCAACACACCGCCGCGCTCACTCCCTCTCTCACTGATAGCGGAGGTGCTGTCTCATGTGCTCGTGACTCACCTCCACCTAGGTGTGAGGGTGTCGTTCCCTCTCCTCTCTCGGGGTCGTACTCTCATTAGGGAAAGCTCTGGGGTCGTTCCCCAACGAACTGTGTGTGTATGGGGGAGTACGGACAGACCATTTCCCCCTATGTTCGTATTGACACAACCTCTTGCTGGGAAGAGAGGGGTCGTCGTCTGCCGTGGCGAGGGGCTTGGAGGGTCGTCCTTTGTTCGAAGGGGAAGGGGTCATTATCTGAGAGAGAGGAAGGGAAATCGTCTTCTGTATTTACCTAGTAGAGAGGGAGGGAAGGTCATGTGACAGGATCAGGGGTGAGGGAAGAGGTCGTCCGCATTGTTCAGATGGGAAGGGCCTCATGCCTTGTGGTCGGGGAAGCGAGGGGTCGTGTGCCATGACCAGGCTGGGAAGGGAGGGTGTTATCAGGGTGATGGAAAGAGGGTCATCTACAATGGTCAAGGTGATGGGAAGGGTTGTCGTCCGTAGTGATCAGGGTGATGGGATGGGGGTCGTCCCCCTGAGGAGGTCGTCCGTTGCGGTCAGGAAGAAGTAGAGGTCGTACATGGAGCGTTTTATTGTGATTGAGGGAAGGAAGCGAGGGGTCGTGCGGTGTGCTTGGGAGGGTGGTGGAAGGGGTGGGTCGCCCTCAGCTGTGATGAGAGGGGGTGTGGATGCCCTCACCGACAGTGCCTCCCCCTGAGGTCCTCTCATACAGTGCCTCTCCCTGGGGTCCTCTCAGACAGTGTCCCCCTCTAGGGCCCTCTCAGACAGTGCCTCCCCCTAGGGCCCTCTCAGAGACAGTGCTTCCCTCTAGGGCTTTCTCAGACAGTGCCTCCCCCTGGGGTCCTCTCAGACAGTGCCTCTCCTCGAGGTCCTCGGCGGAAGGTACGCCAGCGCGTGTCGTGCCCCTGTAACCAAGCCTGACGGGGAAGATCGTCCTTATCCTGGTTATGCAAGTGTGTGTGTGTGTGTGCGTGCGGAGTAGTATCATGAACCACTGTGGAGGCAGTAATTACCCTGGGGTCATAAACTGGGCCTTCATTTGGGGCTGTACTTACTTCCTGGTTTGTTATGGTGGCGGGCTGGTGGAAGCGGGGATCGTATCGCGGTCATAAGTGGCGTCCGTCTGGGGTCCCCGACGACTCCGTGATGTCATGCGGGAGGGGGACTTGGGGTTCTCCCCTCCACCAAGCCACCGGCTCCTGCCCACCACTGTCGGAGGCGGGTCCCGGCATCGCGTGTCCCGGATATAATCTTTGGTACGGGGAAGACCTTACGGCAGCCGCGGCCTGCACGCTTCTCCCACGCTGCTCTGGATGGCCACGGGGTCCCGGGTGGTAGCGGTGACGGTGGTGGTGGTGGGACTGTGGTGGAACGTGGCAGTGCGTGTGGTGGTGGTGGTGGCTGGGGAGGAGTGAGTGTAGGAGCGTGAGTGTAGCACATCACCAAGCGTGCCAGGTGGAGGACGGGCGGGTGTGCCATGATCAATACCTGTACGAGGTCAACACATACTGTACCTCGCCTCCCGCATGTTTTGTACCCATGACGGCCTGCCTATTGGCCAGCACCCGCCTGGGGGAAAGAAAGGTCACATACCCGCTGGCGTGTCCGGAACACCAGATTGGCACCGAATTGCAACGCGCTGTTGTGTGGCTTGCAGGGAGGCGTTGTCTTGCTTACCGCCAGGGGGAAACATTTTCCCTCAATTCCCACGGATTTTTCGCGATCCTAGTGATTACGTGGTGTGCGTTTCGCCTGTTCCTCAAACCCTCACCTTCAGTTGAATCAAGCGAACTTCAATTATTGTTATCAATAATTTGACTATTCTTATTCTTTCCCCAGTGTGGTGGATGACGGATCGGTCTGAGCAGAGGTGATCGATGGCTTCAGCTGGTGTCTTCCTTGCCGTAGTCCACGTGCCTTCACCTCTGCCCCATTCCTTGGTCCGCATGCCTCCACTTCTGCCCCATTCCTTGGTCCACATGCCACCACTTCTGCCTGATCCACTCTCTCTTTTATTCCAAGTCATCACTCCATGGAGTCAGTGGACATTTCTCGGGTGCAAGCCTGAGCAGGACAGTCACAAAGACCTGGACTAATGCTTCACAGGGAAGTTCTGCGTATACAGAATACATGCGTAACTTTCGGTTTACGCATACTGCGTTTAGACTTCACGTTGTCAGACCTGGGGCGCTCTCAGGGCGAAGCGCGACACAATGCTGTCCTTAGGGACGGATGAGGCTCCTCACCAGCACCAGTGTGGCGGCCGATGTGTCCTGTGCTCCAGGTTCATAGCACCTTCTTCCCCCCACGTCTCCCTCCTCTCCTGGATCGACATCTCTTTGTCCTGGAGGAGGAGGAAGAGGAGGAGCAGCGCCAGTCCTCCCTGGCAGGGTTCCTCCTCGCGAACCTCCTCCGCCTCCTCCTCCTCCTGGTCAGTTGACTCGTGTGTGTGTCCCCTCTCGGTGCCATCTTTCTCCCTTACCCTCTTATTCCACCTTTTCTCCTGGTATCTAGTGTAGGTGTGTATCGTGGGTGTGCTGCAGGTGTGTGTGTGTGTGGTAGGTGGGTTTGCTGCAGGTGTGTGTGGTGTAGGTGGGTGTGCTGCAGGTGTAAACTAAGTGTTTTATAGCTTTTATTGTATATTCCCCAGGGGGCAGAACACAGTACGTGGCCAGCCCTGGCTGTAGACATCATACGGTACTGAGCCTTGGTGATAAGCCCAGCTGGAGTCACCGCAGAGGACGTCATGGTAAACTGTGTCATAACCAGTGATGTAAGGCGTCAGGCTGCCGCTGTTGGTGGTGTAATGCTTAGGGATTGTCAAGACCCTTTGGCCACTCACCTTATCACAACAGGAAGGCATTGAATAACCTCACCTCTGTGAGTAATTCTCTTCAGTACCGGCTGCCACAGTTAACATCAGTGTCCGGTTTGTGACACCACGCGTGTGGTTAGGTTCACAGTGTCCGGGAATCATGGCAGCTCTGGCTAACGCCAGGGACCTGGGTACTTATGAAGGTATATTACGTGGCCCACATCCATGTTTTGCGACCATGTTAATCCCCCCAGTAGCCGACGGTTGACGGAGGAGGGTGACTGGTGCCCCCTGTGCAGGTCGGCCGTTGACTCTACCAGGGTGGAATACTCGAGGCCAGTCTGTCACTGACTCGCCGGGGAAGTGGAGGCGCTGCCATCTCGTACTGGCCACAGGGAGGATGGTCAGGGCGGCACTTGTGGAGATGGAAGGGTGGGGTTTTGAGGGCGGATGGGCGGCAGGTGATGGAAGGAGGGTAGGGGGAATATGGCAGGGAGGGAGGGACAGGTGCAGGACACAGGGAGGGTTCAGGAAGTCATTACAGGTTGGGGGTGGGAGGGGCAGGAAGTGCTCAGAATATTTCTTTACCTCCAACCTTGTCCTGCCCATTCGGCTCTTGTCTTTTCCTCGGTTAGTGACGGGGGCGCGTAGAAAGAGGATTCCACTGGCTGTCAAGTTCCTCTCCTTGGCCTGGGTTACCGTCTCTTTCATTTCAGCCTCACTTGCATGTGGGTTGCTGGCATTCAGTTCACAACCCCACACCCGTCGTCTTACTCACAACGCACAAAAACACGTAACTCGCACGACTCGGTATTCTAAACTTACGGTGAGCGCCACGCGCTACCGCTGCCCAGTGGCAGAGTCTCGTCGTAGGTTGTTGTGAGTGGGCACTATGCCTCTCCCAAGACCCAGGCAGGTGTGGTGTGGTGTGGTGTGGTGAGGCCCAGGCAGGTGTTTCCTGCGTTCAGGCTCCCCGCCCACCACCGCAGCCACATCCGTGGCCAGCGTCGACACTTGTGGCTCGGCCGTGAAACTAGCCTCATGAACACTTAGTGGTTCCTGCTGGGGAACCTCACCATCCATCCCCCCGTCTCCACACGACGCCTCGTCTCCCAGACAGCCAGCCACAGCCATCTCCCACGGGTTGTCTCTCACAGACGCGCGCACACACACACACACACACACACACAGGCTCATGTGCTCAGCCCCGGCGCCTGACGCTCGTCCGTCTTGCGAATTATTGACCGAGTTAGACCACAGTTGACCCAGGGAGGACTCCACGGGCCTATACGTCAAGTATTAACCCTTCTCGCGGTTTACACCCGAGTGGTCAGTAGGGATGGCTTTGATTAGTGATCGCAAGGGTAAGTATGTGTGTTTCGGATGACGTACATGGCTGCTCATAGGATGGTAATACATAAGATGATCTACACGGCAGTACGTAGGACGGGGCACAAGGGAGTACACGGGATTGTGTACATGGGTGTACATAGGACGGGGTGTATGTGAGTACACAGGATGGGAGGTCTATGGCAAAGCCAGATGATATCCATGGTTTTATAACGAGGATATCTCCTTGAGGACATCAGTAGTATCCTACGTTCCTGATCCACACTATAAAGATAGTAGAGTTAGTAAAGATAGTCCACATGAGTACATGTCGGGGAAAGTGAGAGTGAGGTATGTGGTTGTGAGGGACAGGCAGACGGAGCTTGGAGGAGGGAGTGTTGGAGTTTGAAGTGTGTGTTTGGAGGTGTCTGGGGAGCAGGGAGGGGGGGGGGTTAAATTGTGTGGTTGAAAGGCAGGTGCGTCTACCGGAAGAGCTGACTAACCCTCTTCCTACGACTGACGCTGCTGTCGACGCCAGCAGGGACGGTGATGATACTGCTGACACACTGGGTCCCCTGCTGACGACACCAGCAGGGACGGTGGTGATCCTGCTGACACGCTGGGTCCTCTGCTGATTAGTGCTGACGGCACCAGCATGGATGGTGGTGATACCGCTGACACACTGGGTCCCCTGCTGGCATCGTCAGCAGGGAGAGGGGTGTGTTAGAACGAGACTGGTGACTTGCGAAGGTCGTCCTGGTGAGGGAGACGGCCTGGTGCCCCGGCCGACCACTGTGGTGATGGCGTTATGGGTACAGGTAGTTCCTCTGGCTGGAGGCTGGGTGGTGCTGGGGTGGCAGGGGCAGTTCTGGGGTGATAGGAGTGGAGCTGGGGCGGCAGGGGTGTTGCCTGGGTGGTAGGGGTGGTGCTGGGGCGGCAGGGGTGGAATTGTGACGTCCAGGTACCGTCGTTGTGTACCGTGTTTAGGCGTTGTACCGTGCTGCTGAAAACCTTGAGCTGCGTACCGGGATGATGTACCATTTTATTGAGTACCGCCAGGTATGTAACGCGATGGGATGTACCGTCTTCCTGAGTACCGTCAGGTGTGCTTCACCCCGTGATGTGGTTATTTGTACCCCAGGACGTTGGTGTACCGCCTGCCTTGGGGAGGGACGGCAGTAATTGCCATCGTCCTGGTGCGTTAATTACTCTGTGACGGAGCTGCCCAGGTTACGCTGGCTCTCATCCAGCCCCTTCCCCCCTCCCCCCAGGATGGGTGGCCCATACTCCCAAGCCCACCCACCCACCCACCCCAGGGAGGAGCAGTTAAGCAACAGTCTGCACTCCTTGTGCATCACTGGACGCTGCTGAATCCCGAGGATAAAACAATAATGAAAGGCCCGTTGAAGTCCCTACCTCATCATTGCTTCCCCAGCTAATTACGCCAGGCAGGTACCCATCTGTCCACGAGTCCCGGGAGAAAGAGAGAGAGAGAGAGAATGAACAGCTAGGGCGGCTGTGAGCTGGCTGCCCCTGTCTAGGATACGAACCCTGACCCGTTGGAGTGTGTATGGAATAGATGAGTTAGCAGGGCTGGAAATAGACCAGGAAATGGGACAGGTGTTGTTCTTGGATGCATTGAACATTTTAGAACAAAAGTTTTTTTTTCAGAGGGAAGAAAATATTTAAGAGTATGTCCATAGGTTGGTAGAGAAGTGTGACATTGCCTAGTGAAGTTCCTGGTCAGTGTGTTCACACTGAGCACTATACTGTGTTCCTCATTATGGATCCTGGACGCCGGCGTTGCTGTAGGTGTTCACGTCACGCGCCGAAGGGGAAGCGTGTTCCCGCCCGCCATGCGCTGTCGCAGCTGGGGGCGTCCAGGCTGGTGCATGACTCGACCCGACCTGCCGGCCGGGCCGCCCCCGCGGTTCCCGCGTCATGACTTATCTTTCCTGGGCGGGGTGTTGATGACGGGGCGGCCCGTGGTGCACTCCGCTCTACACCCGTGGTTACCCGTGCGTACGTACCACTCTCTGCATACTTACCCGCATGCAACCGGAAAGGTCGATACTCCTGGTGTTGGTGCGTTCTCCGTGGTCACTGCCGCCTCCTTGACTACACACAGGATCGCCTTGCCCTTGCCAACAACCCTCCACCCTTTGGCTCAGCCTTGTTCAGCGCCGCGAAGGCCCCTTCCTTCAGCTTCTTTCGCTTCCTTCACTCCCTTCACGCTGGTTTCGTCCGGTATGGCCTATGCTTCTTGCCTCACTCCTTTACCCTAACCTCTGCATTACAGCCGTTTTGCCTTACCTTTAACCTCGGCTTTTACCTCAACTCGTTCTCCTTACCTCTTCCTTCTTCTACCACTACCCCTTACGTACCCTGCCCCCCCTTTTGCCACTACCCCTTACCTCTCTTCCCCTGTGTGCCACTGCCCGTTGCCTCAACACTTGCCTGAGACCCTCCCTTTCCTTCAACCACCGCCCCTTACGTTCCTTACCTTAGTTTCCCCATATCTGCAACGCTTCCCGCAGCTGCTTAACGTGGGTAAGAAGGGATGTTAGGGCAGGCGTAGACCAAGTAGCAGGCAGCAGGAACCCCGGCTGGAGCATATGGCAAGTGGCAGGCAGGAACATCCTGACCATAAACCGTAAACAAGACGTGGAATTCTATTTACAATTTTCTCCACCCACACCCCTCATTACGAGATTAATGCAGCGCTCTTTTGGGGTTCGGTTGCCACTTAGCGTTTTCTCAGCGGCGGCGGCAGCTTCTGTCTCCAGCAAAATTGCCCCTTCTTTCATACGAATGGCTTGCTGATGGGTGCTGGGGGATTGAATGCTCTGTCTGCCTCGCAAGGTGTCGTGTCGTAGGTGCTGGAGGTCTCAACGCGGACGGGGTTGTGGGCGGGTCGTGGCAGATTGGTCGCCTACTTTTGGTTTGTCTAGGCAAGGTAAGGTGCCAGGCCCAGCTGTTGGAGGGTAGAGGACCTCCCAAAACCATCGTAAGGGATGGAGGTGGAGTCAGTGAGTGTGTGGGTGGACTGGCTGGTAATGATCGCTGGCAGTTGTGCATGATAGGAGGCGTGCCTCCCGGCGGTGCGGCAGGTTTGGAGTCACACAGGCAGTGTTGGGTGACTTTGCGGCCGCCCGTCACGGGGCCGTCTCCTCTGACCTTTGACACACTTTTCTCCTCGGTACGTCACCTGCCCAATTGTGCACGCTGCCGTAGACCCCGCCCCAGCCAACCCCAGGCCACCCCCGGTAGACGTACACCCATACCTACCACTACACACACACACACACACACACACACAAGGTGTGTATCCAGAAATTCTTGGACAAGCGAACACACACGCGTACTAATTGAAAGGCAAACAGAATTAATCAAGCGGTGGCGAATGTATATAGTCTTTTAACATGGGAAGTTATTGTGTTTAGAAATGTAATTATGAATAACTGATCTTTGTGGCGAGACGCGCGCTGACTCAAGTCTCCATTTTGATGACGTGAGTGAGAGCATTCACTGCTTTCCGTTGGCAGTGAAGGAAAGGGACAGATGAAGTCGAGCTTTCAGATCGCAGTGAAGGGAGAGGTCCACCTGTGGACAGAGATGGGAGGATGTTCCCTGTGGTGGAGCCCTTTAGGGTGGGTATGGTCGGGAACCCATGTATGCTGGACTAGAGTATCGTCCGCACGGTAATCGTGGCATATTCTTGCACCTACATGTAAACACCGTAAAGACCTCTGACGATTTGTTGGTGGTCAGCCCAATACACCCAACCAATACACACTGGTCTGAGGCCCCACTACACAATAGTACACTTGTTAATGTTTTGATATATATATATATATATATATATATATATATATATATAATATGTATAATATATATATATATATATATATATATATATATATTGATTTGAATTTAGTGCGCTGTTTGGAGGCTCGGTGTCTAGCCATAGGGACAAGCGAGTTTTCAGGCATTGTTGACGAAAGGCGATTTCGAGAGGCCAACACGCGTTGTTGTGTTGGCGAGGAATGGATTCTTCCGTGTTT
>JAYMFT010144128.1:0-12763 GCA_038088735.1 Panulirus argus
TGTTCAACTGAGGCGAGGTTACTAGAGAGACCACGAATGTTGGTATAGTGAATAGAAAAAGAGGAAGGTCTCACAGATATATATATATGCACATAGAATTGAGTACGACAGCACAATTAGAGTTATCAGTCTTTTTCCTTATGTTCTCCAATTTTCTCAGTATTATTCTAGCATTAAGTGGGTGCTCAGACACCAGTTATCCGTAGTTCATCATTTATTTCATTCAAGCTTTCGCCTAAACAGAAGCATTATCAAGAATCTACAAAAAGAGGAAAAATTGCTGCACAAACTAGGATATGATATGGAAAACGCAAACAAATTTCAAAAACACTCGGAAAAACACAGCTCATAGCACATAAAAGTAAGGGAAAACACAGAATGCGAAACAATTTAATAAAATCAAGAAGAGTACTATGAGCAACAATCTAAATACAACATTTGGAAACAGAAATATAGATAAACTTACAGTTGAGGAAAATCACACAAGAACAATATTCAACTGGGTAGGAACATAGAAAATCCATCACTTAATACACTAAACAAGTCAAGCGAGACCTTTACTGTCAAGATGCGGAGCTGAGGCCAGGATGCGGGACCATGTCCCTGCTGTACAGGGATGGCAGACTCGGTAGCTTGAGGCGGGTCAGTGACGTGTCCCATCCGTCTACGTCTTATTGGCGGGCCATTAAAGAGCTGTATGGCTGTGATCATGTTTGTCTCGATGTTGATGACAGGCGCTTTCTCTCTAATGTGAATGGCTTCTGATATCTGTAGTCTCCTCTGATCACTGCACCTAGTTATGCTTTTGGTGCTATTCACTATAAGCTCCCTAGTTAGTCTCGTTCCCTGCTTCTGTTCATGATGTTGTTTGATTCCACCTTCTTATAAGTGGAGTGAGAAGTGGCGGCTCAGAGCGCAGGTTATATGTCCAGTGTAGTTTATGTAGTGGGGCTGACCGTCATCAATATTGCAACGGTACTCAACTACCACATCGATACGATTCAGACTTCCAAAGCGACCTACCATATTGTTGTTCATTACGTATGAGCATGCTTTCGGGTTGTTGTAGTATATCATCATCTGATATCCTTGTCTTCATCAAACGCTTTGCAGTTTCTGGCCACAATATCTCGCACTACCTTCCCGTCCATTCGCTATGATGTTGTAAATGTGTTCCTGTAGTAAACTTTAATGCTGTCACGTTGAGGTTGTCCGCTTGCCACGAGATGTTGCTTCAGCATGTTGTTTACAATGGTATCAAATTCAGTATCTGAATACCCATAAATAATTAATATTTGCCGTACATGTCGATGTTGTTGATCTAGAAGTTGCCAGGCTGAGCACACCTTGATCGCTACGTGCCTGCACCATGGAAGCATCTTTCAGATGTCCGTAAGGCAAGCTTCATCGGCAAGTGGACGGAATTGCCATGAGGTCCCCTCTGGGAGGTTCTCTTTGCGAAGGTATTTATGTCATATGTCGAAACTACAGTACTGCCACCTGAGAGCATGACACCCCAGATTTACTACAGATATATTGACATTTTCATCTGCGTCGATAACTTAAACTCACTAGAAAACTCTCGTAACAGACTCCTAGAAACTAAAGGCTTAAGATTTATAGCAGAGCTGAATTGTAATGGTAGGATTCCTTTCTTGGAAGTAATGGTGAGTGCCACATAGAAATCTTTTGTCACCGACGTTTACAGAAAGCCCACCAACTAAGGAAAAAGCATGAAAGGAATAAGTGAATGCTCTTAAAGTTACAAGAGGATTTCCATTCGTGCATACGTGAGGAGAGCGATCAAGGTGTGCTCGACCTGGCAATTTCTGCACCAAGAACTTTGACATGTCCGGCAAATATTAATTAACAATGGATATTCAGATACTGAATTTGATACCATTGTGAACAACATGCTGGAGCAACATCTCGTGGCAAGCAGACAACCTCAACGTGACAGCATTAAAATTTACTACAGGCGCACATTTACGACATCATAGCGAATGGAAGAGAAGGTAGTGCGAGATATTGTGGACAGAAACTGTAAAGCGTTTGATGAAGACAAGGATATCAGATGATGATATACTACAACAACCCGAAAAATGCTCACACGTAATGAACAACAATATGGTAGGTCGCTTTGGAAGTCTGAATCGTATTGATGTGGTATTTGAGTACCGTTGCAATATTGGTGACTGTCAGCTCCACTACATAAACTACACTGGATATACAACCTGCACACTGAACCGTCGCCTCTCGCTCCACTCACGAGAAGGTGAAATCAAACAACTTCATGAATAGAAGCATGGAACAAGACTAACTAGGGAGATTATAGTGAATAACACCAAAATCATTACTAGTTGCAGTGATCGGAGGAGACTACAGATATTAGAAGCCATTCACATTAGATAGAAAGTACCTGTCATTATCGTCCAGACAAACTTGACCACCGCCATACAGCTCTTTGATGGCCCAACAATAGGACCTAGATGGATGGGACACGTCACTGACCAGCCACAAGCTACCGAGTCCGCCATCCCTTACAGCAAGAACGGTCCCGCATTACGAAGGTCAGAGAGAATCAGACGAGCCCATCCTGGCCTCACCTCCGCATCTTGACAGTAACGGTCTCGCTTGACTTATTTCATGTATCAAATGATGGATTTTCTATATTCGTACCTCGTGTAATATTGTTCTTGTGTGTTTTTCCTCAACTGTAGGTTTTTTCCACAATTCTGTTTCCATATGTTGTATTTAGAATGTTGCTCATAGTGAACTACGGACAACTGGTGTTTGAGCACCCACGGAATGGTAGAATAGTACTGAGAAAATCAAAGAACATAAAAAAGAAGATTAACAACTCTACATATGCTGTCGTGTTCAATTTTATATACATCAGAGAAAACCTGCTCCCAGCGTATACTAATATATATATATATTTGTGGGAGTGTGTGATAGAGTGTAAGGAAGTAAATTTCAGATTGATGTGAGTAAAACTGAAAGTGTATGGTGAAAGATGGGTGATCATTAGTGCTTATGCACCTGATCATGAGAAGAAAGATCTTGAGAGGCAAGTGTTTTGGGAGGCAGCTGAGTGAGTGTGTCAGCAGTTTTGATGGACGAGACCGGGTATTAGCGATGGGTGAGTTAAATGCGAAGGTGAGTAATGTGGCAGTTGAGGGTATAATTGGTGCACATGGGGTAATCAGTGTTGTAAATGGAAATGGTGAAGAGCTTGTGGATTTGTGTGCTGAAAAAAGACTTGTGATTGGGAATACCTGGTTTTAAAAGATAATTCACAAGTATACCTATGTGAGTAGAAGAGATGGTCAATGGGCAATATTAGATTATGTATTAATTGATAGGCATGTAAAAGAGACTTGGATGTTAATGTGCTGAGAGGGGCAGCTGGCGGGATGTCTGATCACTACCTTGTGGAAGCATGTGTTGGTACATCCCATACCTAAGAGAGGTGACCGTGCTAACCTCTTAAATTATCATCCTGTTGTTTTGACATCTACCATTTCCAAAGTCTTTGAATCTCTCCTTAATTCCCATATCCTTAGACATCTTGAATCTCAAAGTCTTCTCTATGATCACCTGTATGGCTTCTGTAAGGCAAAATCCAATGGTGATATTCTTTCTCATCTTGATAATGTTTGGTCATCATCCATGAGAGATTCTGGAGTATCCTTTGTAGTTAACCTTGACATATCCAAAGCTTTTGACAGGGTGTGGCATTGGTGTCTCATCAATAAGCTCCCCTCCTTTGGCTTCCCTTACAGACTGATCCCTCATACCTAATTTCCTCTCTGGCCAATCTATCTCCATGTTTGTTGATTGATTGGCCTTCCCCCATTTCTTCATCAACAGCGATGTCAGGTTTTGTCCTGACCCCTACACTTTTTCTCATTTTTAACAACGATTTCCTCTCTTCCACAAATAACCAAATGCACTTGTATGCTGACAACTCAACACTGCATTTGTCCACATCCTTCAATTCTGCTCTTTCTTCTCTTAATCAATCTGCGTCTCGTTTTGACACAACTTCTCAATAAGCTCAGACTTGTACAGGATACTTCAGTGGGGAAGACGAAATCTGGTTAAGTATAATGCCTCCAAGACCCAGTTTCTACCCATCTCTCGGTCGAAAACCCTCAAATTTCCTCTTTCTACTGGCAGTTCCATAATTTCACCTCTTGACTCAATGAACATATTTGATATTACTGTAACATCTACTCTTTCTTGGAAACCCCATCTTAAGGAAAGAGCTAAGTCTGCCTCTAAGAAACTGGGACTCCTGTTTAGATTTTGAATTGTTTTTTCTTCTGAATAGGTGTTCCATATACATAGAAGACTGATCCATCCTTATATGTGTAGTGCTCCCACATCTGGGGTGGCTCTAACTCTGCATCCTTACTTGACAGAGTTAAGATGAAAACACCCCCTTCTTGTATTTCAATTCCTAAAAGAGGGAACAGAAGAAGGAGCCAGGCAAGGAGTGCTCATCATCCTTGAAGGCTTAGGCTGGGGTGTCTGTATGAGTGTGGATATAACCAAGATGAAAAGAGACAAGAGATAGGTAAAATATTTGAGAAAAGAAACCTGGATGTCCTAGTTCTAAGTGAAACAAAGCTATGGGTAATGGGAAGAATATTTTAGAAATGTCTCAGGAGTAAAGTCAGGGGATGGTGAGAGGACAAGAGTTAAGGAAGTAGTAAAACTACACCTGAAGCAGGAATTGTGGAAGTGTGTGATAGGGTGTAAGGAAGTAAATTCTAGACTGATGTGCGTAAAACTCAAAGTGGATGGCGAGAGATGGGTGATTATTAGAGCTTACACTCCTGGCCATGAAAATAAAGATCATGAGAGGCAAGTGTTTTGGGAGCAGGTGAGTGTGTCAGCAGTTTGATGTATTAGTGATGGGTGATCTAAATGTGAAAGTAATTAATGTAGCAGTTGAGGGTATAATTGGGGTAGTTGGGGTATTTAGTGGTATGAATGGAAATGACGAACAGCTTGTGGAATTGTGTACGAAAAAAGGACTGGTGATTGGGAATACCCGGTTTAAAATGATGGATATACAGAAATATACGTGAATAGAAGAGATGGTCAGCAAGCATTATTAGATTACGTATTAATTGACAGGCATGTAAAAGAGAGACTTTTGGATGTAAATGTGATGAAAAGGGCAGCCAGTGGGATGTCTGATCACTATCTTGTGAGGGTGACGAATTTTCAAGGTTTATGAAAAAGAGGAAACAGCATCAGTGAGAAGAGAGCAGAAGGAAAAAGTGAGCTCGGAAAAGAGACCTGTGTTAAGAAATACCAGGAGAGATTGAGTGCAGGATGGCATAGATGATATATGCAAGAGATGCATTTGGCATGTGAAAGGTGGGAGGTGGGTAGATTAGAAAGGGTAGTGAGTGGTGGGATGAAGAAGTAGAAAGGGTAGTGAGCAGTGGAATGAAGTAAAGTTGCTAGTGAAAGATAAAAGAGGTATTTCGGAGGTACTTACAGGGAAGGAGTGCAAATGACTAGATGTATCAGAGAAAGCAGCAGGAGGTTGAAAAACAAGGCAATGAGAGTTGGGAGAGCAAATATCAGTAAACTTTAGGGAGAATAAGATGTTCTGAAAGGAGGTAAATAATGTGAAAAAGATGAGAGAAAAGTGGGAACATTAGTGAAAGGGGCACAAAGGGATGTGATAACAAATGAGAAGATGGGGGTGAGTACTCTGAAGGACTGTTAAATGTGTTTGATGATAGAGTGGCAGATATAGGGTGTTCTGATCAGGGTGGCATGTGAAGTGAGAGAGTCATGGAGAGTGAGTTGGCGAAGAGAGAAGACGTGGTGAAAGCCTTGCATAAGATGAAAGCGGCAAGGTGGCTGGAGTGGACGGTATTACTGTTGAATTTATAAAGAAATGGGGTGACTGTGTTGATGATTGGTTGGTAAGGATTTTTAATGCATGTATGGAACATGGTGAGGATTGGCAGAATGCATATATAATGTCACTGTATAAAGGCAAGGGGGATAAAAGTGAGTGTTCATACTACAGAGGTATAAGTATTTTTAGTATACCTGTTAAGTTGTATGGGAGGGTACTAACTGAGAGAGTCAAGGTATATACAGAGCATCAGATTGGGGTGGAGCAGCGTGATTTCAGAAGTGGAAGAAGTGTGGACCAGGCAATTGCCTTAAATAATGTGTGAGAAATATTTCAAAAAACTAATGGATATGTACATGGCATTTATAGATCTGGAAAAGGCATATGATACCGTTGACAGAGATGCTTTGTGGAAGGTATTAGAAATATATGGTGTGGGAGGAAAGCTGCTAGAAGCAGTGAGAAGTTTTTATCTAAGGTGTATGAGTAGGCAAAGAGGAGTGTGAATGGTTCCAATTGAAGGTTGTTCTGCAGGAAGGGTGTGTGATTTCACAATGGTTGTTCAATTTGTTTATGGATGGGGTGGTTAGGGAGGTAAATGCGAGAATCTTGGAGAGATGGGCGAACATGCAGTCTGTGGGGTATTGAGAGAATCTGGGAAGTGAGTCAGTTGTTGTCTGCTGATGGTACAGCACTGGTGGCAGATTCAAGTGAGAAACTGAAGAAGCTGTTGACTGAGTTTGGAAGAGTGTGTGTAAGAAGAAACTTAAGAGTGAATGCAAATAAAAGCAAGGTTGTTAGGTTCAGCAGGGTTGAGGGGCAATTTAGCTGGGATGTGAGTTTGAATGGAAATAAACTGGAGGAAGTGAAATGTTTTTGATATCTAGGAGTAGACATGGCAGCGAATGGAACCATGGAAGCGAAAGTGAGTCATAGGGTAGGGGAGGTGGCAAAGATTCTGGGAGTAATGAAGAATGTGTGGGAAAAGAGAACATTATCTAGGGGGGCAAAAATGGGTATGTTTGAAGGAATGGTAGTCCTAACAATATTAAATAGATGCTGGGCATGAGCTACAGGAGGAGGGCATATGTGGTGGAAATGAAATGATTGAGGACCATATATGATGTTAGGTGGTTTGATCGCATAAGTACTAAAAGGGTATGAAAGAGGCGCAATAATAAAAAGAATGTGGTTGAGAGAGTAGAACAGGGTGTGTTGAAATGGTTTGGATATATGGAAAGAATGAGTGAGGAAAGGTTGACAAAGAGGATATCTGTGTCAGTAGCAGAGGAAACAAGGAGAACAGGGAGACCAAACTGGAGATGGAAGAATGCAGTGAAAAAGACTGAGCAATTGGGGCCTGTACATGCAGGAAGGTGAAAGGCATACATGGGATAGAGTGAACTGGAACTATGTGATATAATGAGGTTGATGTGCTGTCAGTGCACTGAACCCAGGCATGTGAAGCATCCATGGTAAACCATGGAAAGGTATGTGGGGCCTGGATGTGGATAGGGAGTTGTGGTTACGGTGCACTACCGGTGGCTGGTAGAAAATGGATGTGAGCAGGTATGGCCTTTCTTCGTCTGTTCCTGATGCTATCTCACTAACGCTGGAAAAGGCAATCAAGAATGAAAAAAAAAAGTATACATGGAATGAACCAAGGCACATGAAGTGGCCAGGGGAAACCACGGAAAGGTGAGTGGTGCCTAGCTGTGGGTAGGGGGCTGTAGTTTCAGTGCATTGCACAAAACAGCTAGGGAATGGATGTGAGTGAACGGAGCCTCTCATCTTCTTTTCCTGGTGCTACCTTGCTAATGCAGGACACGATGAACAAGTATATTTTCCAACTTACGAACAATTTAACATACAGGGTCCAGGAATATACCCTGTTCATAAGTTGAGGACTCCCAGTAAATGAAATAGTTTATAGGGCTTGGCTGTGGATGGTACGTTCTGGTTTTGGTATGTTACATATGATCTGTGATGATAAGGTTGTTTGTTTGTTCCTGATGTTACCTTGCAAAGACAGGCAAAGCAACATAGCATGAAAAAATTACTGGAAACTCATGCTGCAACATGGCAGTAGAATATTTTGAATGTACTGGACAATTGATTTTGTAAGTTTATGGATTTTAAAAAGGTGTATTTTCAATATCTTAACATGAGGTTCTTAAAATTTTGCCAAACCATTTGTGAATACTCAGAATCAGTAACAGATCAAATTATCATCTAAATAATTGAAATTCTTATGTACACAATAAAAAAATTATCATACCTGCATCTTCTGAATTCTGTTCATCAAGACTCATGCTCAAGGCCTTTTGTAGGTGTTCCTCCTCGCTAGATGACCCTTCAGCAACCTGGCCCTCTGGAAAAGCTTGTTTTGTCTTACTAGATAGGCTTAGCTGAAGGGCTCTTTTTAGGTCATCATCTGCAATGAGAAATTTCAGTTATATGTAACAACAGAGTTCTGATAAGAAACATACTTAACTCAGCACTGGCAAGCATGGTTATAATGACTTATGCTATGTTCCTTCCAAAGTAGCATCCACTGTTAGAATTTCAGATATAACTAAAAAGAGCTAAATGTTTGGAACCAAATATCTGCCAATCTTTATTTTGGTCAAGAACAAACCAATGATGTCATCTTTCATTCAATGTTTTAAGACTGAACATCATATCTATATGTAAGGTGGGCAGAGAGCATATCTATGTCTTTTCATTTCTTATTTAGCCATGAAACTGAAAGAAATCCCTCCAATCGAAAAAGTTGTTTTCGTGATGAGTCAGAAAAATTAAGCAGGCTAACAGGTGCATGAAAACATCTAAAGGAAAAATTGGTAATCTCACAAAAGCTTAATAAACTGGAACAAGCATCCTGAAGATATGTTGAAGCTGCCCTTATGGTCCATGGGGCAGTTTTGGCAATAGCCCAAAATAATTCAAGACTCAAGTTTATAAAACAAACTTGCAAAATGCAACAAGAAATTCAAAGTCAGTTGCATTTACAAGCATGAGCAACAATCTGAACCAAAGTATATAAATCTGTTATGAAATGAGAATTATTTAATCAGAACACATACAATGAACAGTTTTGTAACTGTAGTAAGAAAATGTGGTATAAGTTGTATGAATTTTTCTGTTTTTCACTTCTCCACTCCCTATTATTTCCATCAAGTATCCTGTGATTGTAAGTGAAAGCATGATAGACATCAACTCTTTTCATCAACTGATCTGCCACAAATCTATGCCTTCCTAGTTATCAAAGATTTATACTGAATTCCATACAACAATTCACTGAAGAACATCCTAACCCCACAATGCACAGGCCAAATGGGTGTGGTTTCATGCATGTACATTTGTGTTTTTGACACCAGTTTCAGGCTCTTTTTCTTTTCCCCTCCTCATGCCCATCAAGTATCATGACCAGTACAATGTCCTGTCCTAGTCTGGCCCATAACTAGGGGCCTAATTTTGATTCCCATCCCATAAATAAACCCTACCTCTTAAAACTGCCCCCCCCCAATACCTAATATCTTTTTCCTGTCAAAATATTAACTGTCCTTGTTATCACCCTGCCAATTGCATTTTGACTAATTTAAACTATATCACTAAGATATATAATGAGAGTGAAAACTCCAAAGCTCAAGACATATTTTCTTCGAGGTAATATGGTCACAACTAAGAAAGTCAGTAATACAGATTAAAAAAAAAGGCCTATTTAGTGAATAATTCATGCTAATGAAATACAGCCACTTGTGAGGGATTTAAAGCAACTCTTTTATTTCTCAGGTTATCACATCATTTCCGATAAAGTTTAGAAAAACTCATGCTTAATCCTGATAGGAAAAAACATTCAATATACATAGCTAGAGAAAAAGGCAGTATAGATTTTATTTACTATATCACTGTTGGATGAAAAATAACATCAATGTTACACTATATAAAGCAATACTTACTACTTTGATAATTATATAAAAGGAATACAATGGAATTCAAACAGCAACAGACTATAGGGTCCCTTGGGGCTGATTATTACTGCTTTTATTATTACTGTATTTGTAATCTACAGTTGTAAAGCAAATGGAAAGAACATGAACTCTTTTATGCATTTTTTATATTGTAATGTATTTCATTACATTATGAAATAGGTAAGAGCAAATACTGTGCCTATTTTTAAGTAAGGAGACTTGGAAAAGAGCCAAGATGCTGGAATACGTAATTACAAAGCAAAGGATGGTTACTTTCAAAGGAGACACTCCCTAAGCACGAGACAACATGGTTTTAGAGAAATGGGTTAATGCTATGCAAATTGTAGACTTCCAAGACAGAATAATTTGTTTTCATCAAGCAGAAACGGATGGATGAACTGTGCATTTAACATCACCTGACAAAAAAGTTGGTAAGGAAGCCTCAGGTTTTGGTCTTACTTTTATTTTAAAAAAACTGACTTTGCACTTCTCCAAATGGGGAGTGATATCCGTACTGATGCCCATGAGTTGTTGAAACAAGATGGAAGCAACTGGAAATGTGGATCTAAGCAATAGCTGGTTTGTAGCTTGATATGCAGTATGAAAGTAATTCAAAGGAAGATGACCATCAACCACCCTAGCAATATCCTATTCTAAAATTGGCACTTACCCACACCTAACCTAGCTGTGTGATTCTCCTGTATGGCGATAAAGGCTCCACCTAAAGACAAACCCCTGGCTCAACTAGGTTTGGTCCCAATGCAACACATGGCTAGCCCCAGAGTTTCATGCATAAAACAATCTGTTCTTAACTGAAGCTGAGGGAACCATCACATAACTCTGAACATGTACCTCATTTTTGAACTTGCTAAGCTAGTTCCTATGATCATATCTCTGGTCATGAAGTTCAACTCATAATACAGCTATAAAATGTCTGTCAACAGTATCAAATCTGTGTTCCTAGGTAAAGGAATTTGATACATCCATAACTTGCCCTTACCTTAATCTTCATCTTGTCATTCAATTTACCATTGTAAAACTTGCAATGCATTTCATTCTCTCTTCGTACAATCCATGAACTGCCTTCAGCCACTCTCCTTTCCATTCAACATTTTCATCCCGAACATAATTTTTCCCTACTCACAATGTCTTAAGTCTTACCCAATTATACACTGCCTCTTTGTTTAATGAAATTTTTATGCAGCCTGAAAGTCATGAGCAAATCTCTTCCCCAAAAAAAGTAATTTCATTTATCCTCTTGATCTATCTCTCACTTCACCACTTGCAACATGCATTAATCCTTGTCTGTACACCATCATACATATTCCCTAACATGCTAAAAAACAAAACAAAAATAATACTACACTTATGCATAATAAACAGACACCAAGAAAACTCATGATGCTAATGTTACACATATAATAAGCAAAGTAAGAAAACTCATCAAATCATAACAATTGAACACAAAAACTTACTAGTAGCATTGCTCATAGTTTAAATGGTAAGAGCAGTTCTCTCTGTCTTATCTTCTCCACTACGACTAATTTTGTTAAAGGGGTGTCTAAAGAATATGAGATTAAATTCAAAATGAAGTAGTTTCACCTAAAACCTTGGGAACATCAGCATCATTAAGTCACCAAATAGACTGTACTTGTCTTGATATACACACTTTGCACACAAGAGGAAGGCTTATACCTGCAGTCTCTGGACTATGCTGACCCAGGCTCATGCGAATAGCAGCCTGAAGGCACTCATCCTCACTGTTTGGTATTAATGCATCTTGACCTGCTGGGATAGTGTGTTTTTCTTCACTGCACAAGCTCAACTTAAGGGCTCTTTCTAGGTCATCATCTGCAAAGGAAATAAAGCACTGAGAAATAAAAATTATCATTTTTCACAATATACAATACACAATACCAGCCATTTAATTTATTTTCATGCCATTATTTGGTTTATCTATTTGGTAAGAATTCTTATTATAATAGTGGCATCAAAAATGCATTACCCACTTCACTAATCATCATTTAATATGGTCTGATGAGCCAAATCATTCAGAGTACAATCCTTCTTGGCATATAAAATATTGGACAACATATGACAAATATACGAATATTAATTTTCTGTGATAAACAAAACATATTATCATGCAGTGGGGACTGATTTGCTCAACTGTTGACAGTGGTCCCTACAAAGGCCTGACAAGGAAAGAAATTGAAAGCAAAGAAAATGTAAAAAAGACAAAGGAGTTACTGTACATGTAAAACTTAAAATTAAGGAATACATCAACAAGTAATAAGGTAGTTGAGGGTATAATGAGGAGGCATAAGGTATTCAGATATGTGAAGAGAAATGGTGAACAGCTTGTGGAGTTGTGTGCTGTTGAAGGGCTAGTGATTGGGTATAACTAGTGGAAAAACAGAGACATACATAACTATACTTCATGTGAAGTAAGAAGGATTATAAGTAGGCATTACTGGATTACATACTAATTGAAAAGCATGCAAAAGAGAGTCATGGATGTGAAAGTGCTGAGAGGGTAAGTTTTGGGATGTTTAATTTTTACTTAATAGAGGTGAGGAAAAGATCTGCAGAGGTTTTCAGAAAAGAGGAAATGATGTAGGTGTCCCTCAAGGGTCTGTACTGTCCCCAACACTTTTTCTCCTTTTTTCAACAAGTTTCTCTCTTCCAAAAGTAATCCAATGCACTCATATGCTGATGACTCAACACTGCATTCATCCACAACCTTCAATTCTACTCCCTCTTCTCTCACTCGATCTGCATCTCGCCTTGACATGGCTTCCACAATAAACTCAGACTTGGATAGGATATCTCAGTGGGGTGCACAAAATCTAGTTAAGTTTAATGCCTCCAAGACCCAATTTCTTCCCATCTCTCTATC
>JAYMFT010144139.1:0-12763 GCA_038088735.1 Panulirus argus
GGAGTGGAGGAGGGTGGATGTGCTGGGTATGGAATGTTTAAGGACAATACATGACTTGAGATGGTTTGAAAGAGTAAATAATGAAAGGGTAAGATAAACAGGAAGAATGGTTTAGAAATATTTTTGGAGTTTAGCCAGAGGTTTGTTACATGAGAAGAGCTAAGAAAAGACTAGCACTACTCCAGAAACAGGAGTTATGGGAGTGATTGTTAGAGTATAAGGAAGTAGATTCCAGACTGATGTGGGTAAATGTGAAAATGGAAGACGAAATGGGTGTTTTTTAGTGTGTTGCACCTAGCCGTGAGAAGAAAGATCATGAGATCCATTGTTTTGAGAGGAACTGCGTGTATGTGTTAGCAGATCTGATGTAAGAAACCAGATATTTTTGGTGGATGATTTGAAAGCAAAGGTGAGCAGTGTCACAGTTAAGGGTATAATGGGTGAGCATGGAGTACTTAGTATCATGAATGGAAGTGGTGAACGGCTTGTGGAGTTGTGTGCAGAAAAGAACTTTTGACTGGGATACCTCGTTTGAATAGAGGTATATACACAAATTTACGTATTTGTGTAAGAAAATTAGTCATTGGACATTATTGGATTATACACTATTTGATAGGAGTATATATGAGAAACTTCTGAATTCTACAATACTGAGAGGGGCAGCTGGAGGGATGTCTGATTATTATATTGTGGAAAGTAGGGTGAAAAATGGTAGAGATTTTCGAAAAAGAAGAAACAATGTCGGTGAGAAGAGAGTGGCAGGAGTGAGTGTACTTGTAATAGAGGCTTTTATGGAGAAATCCCAGGAGAAATTGTGTATGCAGTGGCAAAAGGTGAGAGTAAATGAAGCAAAGGGATTCGGCAAGGGATGGAAAGTATGTAGGAAAGCAGTGATGGCATATGTGAGAGATG
The DNA here is from genome assembly GCA_038088735.1 of Panulirus argus. Taxonomy (NCBI): domain Eukaryota; kingdom Metazoa; phylum Arthropoda; class Malacostraca; order Decapoda; family Palinuridae; genus Panulirus; species Panulirus argus. The sequence goes on from JAYMFT010144139.1 coordinate 913, forward strand.
CACGTGGTATGCGAAAGGTTGGTGGCGGGCAGAACAGAAAGGATATTGCGTAGTGGGATGAAAAAGAATAGTTGCTAGGGAAAGAGAGAAGAGAGGCATTTGGCCTGTGCTTACAGGGAAGTGTAAATGATTGGGAGAAGTATAAGAGAAAGCGGCAAAAGGTCAAAAGAAAGGTGCAAGGGTTGAAATAGAGAGCAAGTGAGAGTTGGCGTGAGAGAGTATCATTTACTTTAGGGAGAATAAAAAGATGTTTAAGAATGAGATAAATGATGTGCGAAAGACAAGAAAACAAATGAGAGAATCGTTGTAGGGGGCAAAAGGGTAAGAGATAACAGGTAGTGATGAAGTGACAAGGAGTAGAGGGAGTGAGTATTTTGAGGGAATGTTGAATGTGTTTGGTGATACAGTGGCAGATGAAGGGCGTATTGGTCGGGATGGTGTGCGAAGTGAGAGAGTCAAGGAGAATGGTTTGGAGAAGAGAGAAGAGTAAGTGAAAGCCTTGTGTGAGATGAAATGTGGCAAGGAGGTGGGATTGGATGGCATTGCAGTTGAATTTATTAAAAAAGGGGATGACTATGTTGTTGATTGGTTGATAAGGATATTTATTGTATGCATGGATCATGAAGTGCCTGAGGATGCGCGGCATGCATGTATAGTACCACTGTATAAAGGCAAAGGGAAAAAAGGTGAGTGTTCATACTACAGATTTATAAATCTGGTGAGAGGGTGAAGCCAAATATAGAACATTAGACTGGGAAGGAGCAGTGCTGTTTCAGCAGTGGCAGAGGATGTGTTGATAAGGCATTTGCTTTAAAGAAATGTGTGGGCAATGCTCAGAGATACAGATGAATCTGTATGTAACATTTATGGACCTGTAGAAAGCATATTGTAGTGTTGATAGAGATGACTTATGGAAGGTCTTAACAATATACGGTGTCGGAGGAAGCTTTTAGATGCAGTGAGAAGTTTTTATGAAGGGTGCAAGGCATGTGTATTAGTTGGGAGAAAGGAGATTGAATGGTTCCAAGTGAAGGTAGATCTACGGCAAGGTTTTGTGCTGTCACAATGGTTTATGGATGGGGTGGTGAAGGAGATAAATGCAAGAGTCTTGGAGAGAGTTGTGAGTATGCAGTCTGTAGGGGATGAAACGGTCGGGGAAGTGAGTCAGTTGTTGATCTATGATGACACAACAGTGGCGGCGGATTCGAGTGAGAAACTGCAGAAGTTGGTGGCTGAATTTGGAAAAGTGTGTGAAAGAAATAAATGTGAATAAAAGCAAGGTTATTAGTTTTAGGAGGTTTGAGGGACAGGTTAACGGTTTGAGTTTGACTGGAGAAAACTTGGAGGAAGTGAAGTGTTTTAGATATCTGGGAGTGGTCTTAGGAGCGAATGGAACCACGGAAGCGGAAGTGAATCATAGGGTGGGGAAGGCGGCGAAGGTTTTGGAAGGGCAAAATTGGGTATGTTAGAAGGAAAAGTAGTCCCAACAATATTATATGAATGCTAGGCATGGGCTAGAAATGTGGTTTTGTGGAGGAAGGTGAATATGCGGGAAATGAAATGTCTGAGGACAATATATGGTGTGATATGGTTTGATCGAGTAAGTAATGAAAGGGTAAGAGAGATGTGTGCTAATAAAAGGAGTTTAATTCCGTGAGATTACATGAAAAAGACGGACAACAAGAAGTCTGATTGGCACACGACTGGGTTTTCTGGTAAAAAAAAAAAAAAAAAAAGAGTAGCTTAACTTGAAAAGCACATATAATTCTGCTCAGGAGGATGTGTTGAAGTGATTTGGACATATGGAGAGATCGAGTTGGGAAAGGTTGACAAAGAGGATATATGTGTCAGAGGTGGAGGGAACAAGGATAAGCGGGAGACCAAATTGAAGTTGGAAGGGTGGAGTACAAACTATTTTGAGCGATCAGGGCCTGGAAATGCAAGAGAGTGAAAGGAGTGCATGGAATAGAGTGAATTTGAACGATATGGTATACTGGGGTCGACATGCTGTCAGTGGACTGAACCAGGGCATGTGAAGCGACTTAGGTAACCCGCTATTTCACTAACGTGGGAAGCGGCGTTCAAGCATGATGAAAAAAATATTCTTTCCGGGGTAAACCATGGATAGGTTTGTGCCGGCTGGTTCAGGATAGGGAGCTGTGATTTCGGTGCACATGACAGCTAGAGAACGGATGTATTAAGGTTTAGCGTAGAGCCTTGGTACAGACATTAATGATACATAAGGCAAAATAAATGGTTAGATTGGATTGCTGAATCTGAACAAACAAAATGTGCTTATTATGAAGACACCATTGTCGGAAAACAATAGCAGAGAAGATTATAACAATCAATTGTGCTTCAAACATTCAAGAACCCCTTTCCATGACCGTTATATTTCATCATAAGGAGAAAAGGATAGCAGCCAAAATGGTGGCTGCCATTGGTGCTGTTGGTTTCCCTCTGTTTAAAATAAAGGCAACATTATAGTACTTACCTCCCTGACCAGCATTCCTACCATACCCCTGAAGGAGCCATTCGGGAAGTGCCCACTCCAAAGGCCGTCTGGGGGCCGCACCAGCTCATAGCTCGGGAGGGAGAAATCAGATGTACGTATCGTTAATCAAGGCAAGATGAATCTGAAATCTTTCTTTTATGGTATATTTATCCTACTCATTAATTACATCTGAACGCAGTGCTAATGGCAGTAGCTTATAATTAGTAAGTGGTTACTTATCAGGTTCAAATTATCCATGACGAGATTTCCAACAGTCGAAAAGATGCACAAACAGTTCTGACGAACCAGCGGTTACTAAACTCTGTACTTTGATCATAATTGAGAAATGTATGACTCAAATCACCCCCTGGCAATATAACATTTGTCCAGAGAGAGAGAGAGAGAGAGAGAGAGAGAGAGAGAGAGAGAGAACGAATTACACAGAAGGAAAGGATGGCAAAACAAAGGCTCTCTCCCCACCCTTAACACCTTCCAGCACACGCCGGCAGGAAAACAGGTAAAAAAAAAAAGAAAAAAAAAACTCGCGGGAGTAATAAACCTGGAAGTATATTTATAGGAAAGAAATAAGATAGAATGAACATGAATATGTCATGCATCCCATCAGCATCGACATGCATCCTTCACTTTTTGTTATAAAGACAATACTAAAGATAAACATGGTTCCAGGCTCTCGACTTATCATGCCCATGTTATTTCTGATGTTGAAGGATGATACAATAATTCTTAATTACTATCTCAAAGCAGATGACATAGGTTAATCAATGTTGGTATGATACTACAACATGTTTATGTTTCCTACTTGTAATACCTAACATTTATTGATGTTATATGGCTTTTGCCATTTACTAGACCATTCAGCGATTTTATTTAGATCCCTCAGTTAATGTGACACTGGTGATCTTTGCGTCATCTGCAAATTTGGACTCAAGGTTATTTAACCCTACGTCAACATCGTTAATATAAATGAAGAAAAACATAGACCCAATTACGGATCACTGGAGGACTCCACTAGTAATGGGTGACCACAGTGAAGATTCCTCTTTCATTACGACTCTCTGCATCCAATCACGTGGCTAGGTTTCTATCCAATTTCCTAGGAACCAGTAATCCCCAAATCCCCGGACTTTGTGCATCAATTTAACGTGGAGGATTCTTGTCGTGGGTGTTAAATAATGTATGATGATATTCAAAGAGGTTTGTAAGGCATGATATGCGTCTTCTAACGCCATGCTGTGTATTCTTTTTCTATGACCCTAATCATGGCCATCCTAGCAACGTTATATACATATATACAGCCTAACCTGAGCCAGGTACTCATTTTATCGACCATCCCTTATTGGTAGATAAACAGCTGGGTTGACGGTGGACGACTGCCACAACCAGGATTCGAGCCTATGCGCTCAAAACTGGGCGGCCCGTGAATACATCACGGTCAGGAACGCTAACCGCTACGCGGCTGTGTTGTTCCAGATAGGCTGCGATTTTATCTCTAATAATCGACTCTTGAAGTTTACATATAATTAATACGAGGCTAATAGGACGGTAATTACCTGGTAATTCGCGGCTTTCCTTTTCGTATATGGGAGTGACGTCTGGCAGTCACCAGTCCTGTGAGGTTATTCCATCCTGGAGCAATTCATTGAAAATATGGGTCAACGGCCTGGAAATTTCGTGTTTGACTTTTTAATCACTCGTGGATAGAAACGATCAGGACCTGGGCTTTTATTAGTACGACTCTAACTTTGACAATGAATTCTTGTATCGTGTGAGAGCTATTTATCACTGTAAAAAAATTCGTGTCGTTGCTGTCGAGAGTAAAAACAGAAATGAAAAGACTTGTTCAGGGTTGTTGCTATGCTTTTATCATCCATTCTTGCGTACTAAGGGTCCTATTCCACTCCTTATATGTTTCTCATTATTGATATATCCATAAAATCTCTTAGGATCTCTATTACTATCCTTTGCAATACCTACTTCGTATTCTCTCTTGGCATTTCTTATTAGAACTTTCATATATCTTCTGATTGTGTTATACTGCGTTGCAGTATATGGATCATTGTTTGATTTCTTAAGCTTATAGAGTTTATTTCTGCTTCATCTATCACTTGCAATATCTTCGGAGTACCATTCAGGCTTATTGGTTTAATTGTTTCTGTCGTGTATACGAAAGAATGTGACTTGATGATGCATAAAATGACGCTTAAAACTGGCGGATAATTCCCCTGGGCATGAACCATCAAGGGTGAGTATCTAATGTGTCGCGCAGCCCAATGAAATTCGCCTTTTTAAAGTTCGGAGTAATAATACTGGCTCTGGAGATGTCGGTTCTGATATTTTCGTCGAACTTAACCATGTTATGGTCACAAGTGCCTAGATGTTTTCTCTAAGATGCATGTATATTAGCTCCCCTCGTAGCTGAGTGACGGGTTGGTAGAAAAAATTGTCTTCGAAAAAAGTTCATAAGTGTAGCCGGTTCCCTCTCTACACCTAAGGTAGTTTGCGAGTTGATTTCTGGAAGATTCAAATCCCCAAGATCGATCGAATCTTCATCCTGTATTGCTCGTTGTAAACTCTCGTACATAACAATTTCAGTACCTACTGGCTGACTAGGGGGTTTATAAACGACGTTTACGTAAAGTTTGGAAAACTCTGCTAAACTGAACACCCAAGTGTTCAACAGCAGCAGACGTTGCAGTGTGAATTTCGTTGGGGTTTAGGTAAGATTTTACTACAGTGCAGTTCCTCCTCCTCGACTGTCTCTATCCCTTTCAGGTAATTTGTAGTCTGGTAGATTGCACTCACTAATCAGATTTTTTTTTTTTTATGTTCAGAAATGCTTCTGTTAAACCAGTGATATCAACATGTTCACTGTTTACCAAACAATGCAGTTCAGCTTTTTTGTTGCCGATGGATCTTTTATTCGTGTAAAGTCCATTTAACATCCTCGAGTGATTTCTATAGGAGACTGGAGGTATGATTTGGTGACCGGCTATTTTCAGACCTAGGCGTGAAGAGCCCTCATGACCTGCATCCTTGATGTCACTGTCTAGTGGGATGTGGAAGGCATTCGATCTGACCTCCCTTGTGTAGCATGTAATATGATCCGGCCTGACCTCAACTGCCCATTTTGATGTAGTCAACACACCCACTCCTACCGGGTCTCAACATTTTTTATCCTTTATAGTTGCAAGGCAATTTGATCTTTGACTGGCATTGCTTAGAGTTCTGCCTCTTTATTGTTGAGGCGAATTCCTTCTTTGTTGTATAGTTCGTTGTCTTTTATGAAATTTAGCCACGGATCTAAGCGTTTCAGTCTCTCATTTACACCTAGCGCTCTACTTAGGGAGCAGTTACAACATTGAGAGAGAGAGAGAGAGAGAGAGAGAGAGAGAGAGAGAGAGAGAGAAAGACTGACAGATAGACAGACAGACAGACAGACAAAGACAGAGGCTATAAGATATTATCAACTTACTCGAAATTCATTATGCTTGAGAAAAGGTCGAGAAAATATCCCATGGGCCCGTCAACTGCAACAGTGCCGTTATCATCCTCCTTGAGATAGGTGTATGGCACCCACTAACAAAAGAGAAACGTATGTATGGACAATTTGAGGACTCGTATCAATACTGTTTTATATAATATGAAAAAGAAAGAAATATTCAAATGGGAGAAAAGGTTTGAGAGCATCTTTTCATCAATATTATCATCTGTTGTTTCCCGCGTAGAGAGGGAGCGCCAGGAACAGATGATGAACGGCCTCTCTTTCTGTCATTTGGACTGCACCGAAACTAAAGCCTCCTATCCGCAGCCAAGCCCCACAGTCTTTTTCGGTGATTTCCTTTGACCTTCGTATATCTCTCCATTCGTTTTATTCCATTCACACCAGACATCCTCCGGTTTCTCTTTATCATTCTTTCCTCTACCTCTGATAAGTATAACCACTTGGTCGGTTCCTCATTACTCACCCTATCCTTATATCTAAATCATTTCATCACTCTCTCTCTAGCTCTCTCAACGATACTCTTGTTACACCATACCGTTCATTAACCCTCCTCACACCACATACTGTCTCCAAGCATTTCATCGCCAAAATAAATACTCTTTATTGTAGTTTTTTATCCAGGGCTCACGCCTCGCTTCCGTTCAGCACCGTCGGAACAACTATACTATCAAACATACCGACCACTGCTAATACACACAGACTTAGTGCACCTTGGACCTGAGTCCCCTCACCTGCCTTAGGGTTTCTTCAGCTTCCATGATTCCATCTACTGCCATCTCAGTTCCCAGGTACCTAAATTAGTTCATTTCCTTTAGGTCTTCATTCAAATATGCACGTAACCGACTTGTCTTTCTCCCTCTTATCCTAATACTAAACTCAACTTGAAACCTTGATTTTATTCATATCATTTCTGATTTTTCTCTCTTCATACTCTGTACTAACTTTCACAGTTTCTCAGTCGAGTCTGTCATGGAAGCCGTGTCATCAGTAAACAGCAACTGATTCACCTCCCAGGCTCACCCCGTACCTCCGACACTCTGCAGACCTGTCCCTCTCTCCAAAACTCGCGTTTACGTCCTTCAGCACCACATTCATAAACAGATTAAAAGCCATGAACACATCACAGATCCTACCGAAGACCCACCCTTCACCTGGACACCTCACTTTCCTTTTTCCATCTTCGCAAACACTCCTGATGCCACATTGTTCTTCTTCAGGCAGATGCTCAGTGCATTCCACCATCCTCTCAAACACTATTCTTCCATAAAACTTACTAAGTATACTCAGCAGACTGTTATTCAAACATTACTTTTGCTCCCCACCCCCACATCCCGACTCTATACAATGGCATTATACAGGCATTCCACGAGTTCCTTGGTACCTCGAATCTTACATACATTAATATTACGCAGTAACTAATCAATAACTCTCTCAACATTTTCTTGACAAATTCAACTGTAATTCTATCATCCCCAGCCGCTTTGCCACATTTCATCTTACGCAAAGCTTTCACTACTTTCTCTCATTTCTCGAAACCACTTGCATGGACTCGCTTCGCATACTTACATGTCCCAAACAACTTCATATGACACCCTATCGTCTAGCACATTCAACAGCCCCTCAGAATATTCAGTCCATGTTGTTTTCTTATATTTGCCTATGACCACTTCCTAGTCTGCCTCTATCATGAGGGTTCCATTTGTTCTCTTGTCTTTACACTGTTCATTTCCTCCCATGACATTTCCTATTCTTCCTGAAGTTTGCCATTGCTCTCTCATTCCCAGCTCTCATTTGCCCTCTTTTTATCCAATACATCCACCTCTTGACCTTCTTCCGCTTCCTCTTTTACATCTCCAAGTCACTTTCAAACCTTCCATGCATGTAACCTCTCAGATTTTCTTTCGCTGACAACTTTTACCATCCTACTACTCACTACCTTTCCTCACATGCCCACATCTCACCTCCTGCATGCCAGACACTTAACTATCGGTACCCTAATTACTTCCAATTCCATGCCCGCTCCCTAGTTTCGTATACTCTTACATTTTGCTGTTTTCTAACCAATTTCTCTTCATATCTCTTCACATAAGCCTCTTTTCCAAGGTCCGTTATTTCCATAATTCTCTTTCTATCAATATAATTTTCTGTCTTCCTGTCGCTTCTACGAGTTTTCATCCTCGCATTCACCAAGAAGTTATCAGACATCCCACCAGCTACCCATCTAAGTCCATTTACATCCACTCTCTTCATCACGCCTATCAGTTGGTATATAGTCAAATAATGTCGACTCATCGTTAACCCCATCTTACTCATATATACATTATTTATGGAGGTCCCGTCATTTAAAGCAACGTATTTCCGATCACCAGTTCCTTTTTCCAGCGCAGAATATTTCAAGCTGATCATCATCTATATTCACATGAGGCAAATATTGGGATACTGTGCTTATCCGGTTCGCCAACGATTTTTCCTTATTCTGAGTGTTTCACGCGACCACACTGATGGATCATGCGAAGTGTCTTGTTACACTGGTCCCAGGTTCCGTTATATTCCAAACCAAACACCAAAATTGACGAAAACACTGGTGGATATACAAATGATAGGAAGGTGGGCTACCTTATTAATATGTAATAGAAATTAGATATTTTCCTTGTGCGCGCAGGTTTTCTGGAGGTATCGTTCGAATTTGTAAACAGAAGCAGCGTCACTGTATTTTAACAAGAAATTCACACTAAATATCAGCTCAAAAAAGAAAACATAATTCATTCTAGTAAGGTATCTATTTTTGTCACCTCTTTTATGGTTTAATGCAGTGGATAGGCAAGTGATTTGCGAGGATTATTTCGGACTAATCACCCCTTTTCTACGTCCGCCGTGCAGTAATGCTCCCTTAGATCTGGTGGTTAAACGGCATGCAAGGGTGACAACTTCCACATGTCACGTAACTTTTCGGCCTCTTGCAACAACAGGATATCACATGAACCAGATATTTACAATGTTAGAAAATTTTCAAATATAACATTTTCAATTTTACGAAGTGTCTGCTGCACCGGTATCGGTCTCGATTGTACAACAATCATCCTCTGTATGAATTAGATTTGAGGATAAACTGAATCTAAAGCATCACATGACAGTAAAAAACATGGGAAAGTTCCAAACACAAGAAGTGTTAACATAAAAGAGTGTTACAGTCGGTGAAAACAATGGCGGCAAATAAAAAGCACAAATAAACAAAAACTGCGTTATACATCAGAATGAAAGGGCAAAAATATCATGAAAAAATTGTTTGTTAAGAGATGGTTTTTCTTTATCAATATAAATAGCTTTTTAATCTTAAGGTGATACGATGATTGAGGGATGGTGAGTGGGGGCGGGGGGTAGGGGTGGTTGGGGTGGCGGGATGGATTCAAGAATTGTGAAACAATCCTCCGAATAAGCGTTCTTAACAATTCTGAATTCTGAAGCTGTTTGAAAAAGTGAGAGCTGCTATCCGTCAACAAATGCTCTCGAACACGTGTTGGAATGTCGGCAGGAAAACTTGTAAACAACACGCCAATGGAGTTTCTTTGGGATAGGATCTTTCACTCTAAGCATATTACATGTGCAACGAATAACTCGCGTTTCGAATTAAGATCGAAGAAATAGAATTCCAGTGGCAATGAATGCAAAACGCAGGAAGGTAGACGCTGAGTGCCGAAATTTCCAAGACACTTGGACACTATGTTACTTCTTCATCGAGCTCGCAGGGAAACCAGTTTTTCTCATTTGCCTAGAAAATGTTGCTGTGAAGAGAGAATCTTTAACCTCAGGGAGAATGAAACGATGTTTTCGAAGGAGGTAGATATTTAGCGTAAGACAAGAAAACAAATGTGAGCATGGGTGAAAAGGGGCAAGGGGAAAAGTGATAGCAGATTGTGCTGGAGTGAGGAGGAGATGGAGTGAGTATTTTGAAGGATTGCTGAATATGTTTGATGATAGAGTGGCAGATGTAGGATGTATTAGTCGGGGTGGTGTGAGAAGTGAGAGAGTCAGGGAGAGTGGTTTGGTGGATATAGAGGAGGTTGTGAAAGCCTTACGGAAGATGAAATCCGGCAAAGCGGAGGAATTGCATGATATTGTTTTTGAATTCACTTAGAAAGAGGGTAACTGTGTTTTTGATTGGTTGTTAAGAATAATCATTATATGTATGGATCATGGTGAAGTGCCTGAAGATTGGCGGAATGCATGTATAGTGCCATTTTACAAAGGCAAAGTGGATAAAGGTGAGTTTACAAACTAGAGAGGTAAATCTTTTTTAGTTTTCGTGGAAAACTGTATGGATGGGTATTGATTTAAAGGGTGAAGGCATGTACAGAGCACAAGATTGAGGAAGAGCAGTGTGGTTATGGAAGACGTGGAGAATGTGTGAATCAGGTGTTTGCCTTGAAAAATGTGTGACAAATACTTAGAAAAACGGATGGGTTTGTATGTAGCATTTATGGATCTGGAAAAGACATACAATTCGGTTGATAGAGATGCTTTGTGGAAGGTGTTAGGAATATATGGTGTAGGTGGAAAGCTGCTGGAAGTAGTGAAAAGATTTCATCAGGGGTGTAAGGCATATGTAGGGGTAGGGAAACAGAAGAGTAGTTGATTCCCAGTGGAGGTTGGTCTGCGGCAGGGGTGTGTGATGTCACCATGGTTGTTTAATTTGTTCATGGATGGGGTGGTTAGGGAGGCGAATAGAAAGGTTTTTGAGCGAGGGGCGAGTATGCAGCCTTATGGCGATGAGAGGGCCTGGGAAGTGAGTCACTTGTTGTTCGATTGAAAAACTGCAGAAGTTGATGACTGAGTTTGGAAATGTGTGTGAAAGGAGAAAGTTGAGAGTAAATATGAATAAGAGCAAGGTTTCTAGGCTCAGCAGGGCTGAGGGGACAGGTTAGTTGGGATGTAAGTTTGAATGGAAAGAAATTGGAGGAAGTGAAGTGTTTAAGATGTCTGGGAGTGGACTTGGCAGCAAATGGAACCATGGAAGTGCAAGTGAGTCATTGGGTGGGGTAGGGGGCGATGGTTGTGGGAACGATGAAGAATGTGTGGAAAGAGAAAACGTTATCTCGAAGAGCAAAAATTTGTATATTTGAAGGAATAGTAGCTCCAACAATATTATATAGCTGCAAGGCGTGGGCTATAGAAAAAGTTGTACGGAGGAGGGGTGGATGTGTTGGAAATGAAATGTTTAAGGATAATATGTGGTGTGACGTCGTTTGATCTAGTAAGCAATGTAAGGGTAAGAGATATGTGTGGTAATATAATGAATGTGGTTGAGAGAGCAGAAGGGAGCACTTTGAAATGGTTTTGTCATATTTAACGAATGAGCCAGGAAAGGTTGACGAAGATGATATATGTGTCAGAGGTGGACGGAACAAGGAGAAACGGGAGACCAAATTATAGGTGGAAGGGTGGAGTGAAAAAGAAATCTAGAGATCGGGGCCTAGACATGCAGGAGGGTGAAAGGTGTGCACGGAATAGAGTGAAATGGAACGATGTTGTATGCTGGGGTCGACGTGTTATCAGTGGACTAAAATAGGGCATGTGTAACGTCTGGGGTAAACCATGGAAAGGTCTGTGAGGCCTGGATGTGGATAGCGAGCTGTGGTTTCAGTGCATTACACATGACAGCTAGAGACAGCGTGAACGAATGTGGCCTTTTCTTCGTCTGTTTCCTGGCGCAACCTTGTTGACGCAGGGGGTAGCGATGCCGTTTTCTGTGGTGCGTGGTGGCGTCAGAAATGGATGGAGGCAAACAAGTATGGATATATACATGTTCTTGTGTATACGTATATGTATGTATAAGT
>JAYMFT010144150.1:0-12763 GCA_038088735.1 Panulirus argus
CACGGCACACAAAGCCGAGCACACGGCACACACAACCGAGCAAACGGTACACACAGCCGAGCACACGGCACACACAGCCGAGCAAACGGTACACACAGCCGAGTACATGGCACACACAGCCGAGCACACGGTACACACAACCGAGTAAACGGTACACACAATCGAGCACACGGTACACAAAGTCGAGCACACGCTACACACAGCCGAGCACACGGCACATATAGCCGAGCACGAGGCACACACAGCCGAGCACACGGCACACACAGCCGAGCACACGGTACACTCAGTCGAGCACACGGCATACACAGCCGCGCACACGGTACACACAGCCGAGCACACGGTACCTACAGCTGAGCACACGGCAAACATAACCAAGCACATGATACACACAGCTGCACACACGGTACACACAGCCGCGCAGAGGGGACACACAACCGAGCATACGGTACACACAGCCGAGCACACGGCACACACAGCTGAGCACACGGCACACATAACCGAGCAAAGGACACACACAGCTGAGCACACGGCACACATAACCGAGCAAAGGCCACACACAGCTGAGCACACGGTACACACAGCAAAGCACACGGTACACACAGCTGCATACATGGGACACAGAGCCAAGCACACGGCACACACAGTCGAGCACACGGTACTCACAGAAGAGCATACGGTACACACAGCCGAGCACATGGCACACACAGCAGAGCACACGGTACACAAAGCTGCACACAGAGGACACACAATCGAGCACATGGTACACACAGCCGAGCACACGGTACACACAGCCGAGCACACGGCACACACAGTCGAGCACATGGCACACACAGCCGAGCACACGGTACACACAGCCGAGCACACGGTGCACACAGCCGAGCACACGGCGCACACAGCCGAGCACACGGCACACACAGCCGAGCACACGGCACACACAGCCGCGCACACGGCACAAATAGCCGAACACACGGTAAAAACAGCAGAGGACACGGTACACACAACCAAGCACACGGTACACACACCCGAGCAAACGGCACATACAGTTTAGCACACGGTACTCACAGAAGAGCATACGGTACACACAGCCGAGCACAAATACACACAGCTGTACACACGAGGCACACAGCCGAGCACACGGCGCACACAGCCGAGCACACAGTACACACAGCTGAGCACACGGTACACACAGCCGAGCACACGGCACAAACAACCGAGCACACGGCACACACAACTGAGCACACAGCACACACAGCCGAACACACGGTACACACAGCCGAGCACACGGTACCTACAATTGAGCACACGGGACACATAACCGAGCACATGGTACACAAGGCTGAACACACGGGACACACAGCCGAGCAAACGGTACACAGCCGCACATAGGTACACACAGCAGAGCATACGGTACACAGAACTGAGCACATGGTACAGACAGCCGAGCGCACGGCACACATAGCCGAGCATATAGCAAACACAGCCGAGCACACGGCACACACAGCTGCGCACACGGTACACACAGCCGAGCATACGGTACACAGCCGAGCACATGGTACACACAGCTGAGCACAAGGCACACACAGCCAAGCACATGGCATACATAACCAAGTACACGACACACACATCAGAGCACACGGTACACAGAGGCGAGCACACGGTACACACAGCCGAGCACACGGTACACATAGCCGAGCAAATGGTGCACACAACCGAGCATACGGTACACACAGCTGCGCACATGTTACACACAGCCGAAGACACGGTACACACAGCCGAGCACACGGCACACGCAACCGCGCACACGGTACACAGCGAGCACATGGTACCCACAGCTGAGCACACGGCACACATAACCGAGCACATGGTACATACAGCTGCACACACGGGACACAGAGCCGAGCAAACGGTACACACACCCGCGCACACGGTACACACAGCAGAGCATATGGTACACAGAGCCGAGCACAAGGTACACACAGCCGAGCACATGGCAAACAAAGTCAAGCACACGGCACACAGCCGCGCACACGGTACACACAGACGAGTACACGATACATACAGCCGATCACACGGCACACAGCTGCGCACACGGTACACACAGCCGAGCATACGGTACACACAGCCAAGCACACGGTACACACAGCCAAGCACACGGCATACATAGACGAGCACACGGTACACACAGCCGAGCACACGTTACATACAGCCGAGCATACGGTACACACAGCCGAGCACATGGCATACATAACCGAGAACACGGCACACAGCCGAGCACACGGCACAGATAGCCGGGCACGTGGCACACACAACCGAGCACACGGTACACACAGCTGAGAACACGGTACACATTCGAACACACGGTGCACACAGCCGAGCACACGGTAGACACACGGGAGCACACCATAGAGTACAAATGTACGAACACAGGAACACAACGGTACGACCATATAGGACAACGGTACAATCCTGGAGCACAAGGATACGATACTGGAATACAACGGTACGGCCCTGGAGCAAAATGGTACGATCTTGGGGCACAACGGCACAACCCTGTAGGACAACGGTACGTCCCTGAAACACAAGGGTACGACCCAGGAACACAACGGTACGACCCTATAGGACAACGGTACAATCCTGGAGCACAACGGTGCGATACTGGAACACAACGGTACGACCCTAGAGCAAAATGGTACGACCTTGAAGCACAGCGGTACCATCCTGGGGCACAACGGTAAGATCCTGTAGCACAACGGTACGATATTGAAACACAACGGTACGACCCTGAAGCACATTGGTACAATCCTATAGCATAACAGTACGACCCTGGAGCACAATGTACTGCCATAGAGAACAAAGTTTCGAACACAACCCTGGAGCACAACGGCACGACTCTGTAGCACAACGGCACGATATCGGAACACAACGGTACGACCCTGGAGCGCAGTGGCACGACACTGAAGCACAACGGTACGACCCTGGAGCACACGGCACGACTCTGTAGGACAACGAAATGACCCTGGAACACAAGGGTACGACCCTATAGCACAAAGATGCGATATTGGAACACAACGGTACGACCCTGGAGCACAACGGTAGGAGTGTGGAGGAAAATTGTAAGACCATAGAATACAAATGTACGAACACTACCCTGGAGCACAACGGTACGACCCTGCAGGATAATGGTGTGATCCTAAAACACAAGGGTACGACCCTATAGCACAACAGTACGATCCTGGAGCACAACGGTAAGACCCTGTAGCACAACGGTACGATATTGGAACACAACGGTACGACCCTTTTTGCACAATGGTATGACCCTGGAGCACAAAGGTACGAATACGACCCTATAGCACAACGGTACGACCCTCGAGCACAACGGTACGATCCTAGAGCATAACAACACGAACACGATCATGAAACACAACGGTACGATCCTAAAGCACAGCGGTACAAACACAACCCTGTAGCACAAGTGCACGACCCTGGAGTACAACAGTACGACCCCGAAGCATGATAGCACGACCCTGGATCACAACGGTACGAACACGACCCTGAAGCACAACGGTATGACCCTGGAGCACAACAGTACGACCCAGGAGCATAACGGTACGACCATGGAGCACAACGGTATGACCCTGAGGAATAACAGCACGACCCCAGAGCACAATGGTATGATCATAGATCACAACAGTACGACCCTGAAGAATAACAATACGACCCCGGAGCGCAACGGAACGAACATGATCCTGTAGCACAACGGTTCGACCCTGGAGCGCAATGGTGTCACCCTGGAGCACAACGGTACGAACACGACCCTGTAGCACAACGGCACGACCCTAGAGCACAACGGTACGAAGACGACCCTGGAGCACAACGGTACGAACACGACCCTGGAGCACAACGGTACAAACATGGTCCTGTAGCACAAGGGCATGACCATGGAGCACAAGAGTACGACCCTGGAGCACAACGGTACAAATCTAGAGCAGAATGATACGATCCTGGAGCACAACGGTAAGACCCTAAAGCCCAACGGTTCGATCTTAGAGCACAACGGTACGAATAAAAGCCTATAGTACAACGGTACGACCCTGAAGAACAACGGAACGAACATGATCCTGTAGCACAATGGTACGACCCTGGATCAAAACGGTACGAATACCTGGGAAATATGAGGAGGCTGAGGACATCAACCTGACCAACCTCCTGGGACACATAGAGAGGCTGAGGACATCAAACTGACAAATCTCCTGGTACATATGGGGAGGCTGAGGACATCAACCTGACAAACCCCTTGGGACACATAGAGAGGCTGAGGACAACAACCTAAACAACCTCTTGTGACACATGGGGAAGCTGAGGACTTCAGCTTCGACAACTTTCTGGGACACATGGGGAGGGTGAGGACATCACCCTGGCCAACCTCTTGGGACACATGTGGAGGCTGAGAACATTAACCTGAACAACATCTTAGAACAAATGAGGAAGCTGAGGACATCAACTTAAAGAACCTCCTGGGACACATGGGGAGGCTGAGGACATCGAAATGACCAACCTCTCGGTACACATGGGAGGCTGAGGACATCAACATAGGTACAAATGGGGAAGATTAGGACATCAACCTGTCTAACCTCCTGCGATATATGGGGAGGCTAAGGATAAAACCTGACCAACGTCTTGGGACACATGGAGGCTGAGGACATTAAACTGACCAGCCTCTTGGGGCACATGAGAAGGTTCAGGACATCAACTTGACCAGCCTTCTGGGACACATGAGGAGGCTGAGGATATCAACCTGCCAAACCTCCTGGGACACATGGTGAGGCTGAGGACATCAACCTGACCAACCTCCTTGGATACATGAGGAGGCTGTGGACATCAACCTGACCAGCCTACTGGGACACATGAGGCTGAGGACATCAACCTGACAAACCTCCTTGGATACATAGGGAGGCCGTGGACATAAATCCGACCAAAATCCTGGGACACATAGGGAAGATGAGAACATCAAACTGTCCAACCAACTGGGACACAGGAGACGCTGAGGACATCAACCTGATCAACCGACTGGGACACATGGGGAGGCTGAGGATATTAACCTGTTCAACCTGTTGGGACACATAAGGAGATTGAGGACATCATCCTGATCAACCTCCCGGGACACATGGGAAGGCTGAGGACATCAACCTTCTCAGACTACTGAGACACATGGGATGCTGAGAACATAAACCTGACCAACCTTCCGGGACATATGGGGGGCTGAGGACATCAACCTGACCAACATTCTGGGACTCGTAGGGAGGCTGAGGACATCAACCTGACCAACATTCTGGGACTCGTTGGGAGGCTGAGGACATCAACATGGCCAACCTCTTGGCACACATGAGAAGGCTGCGGACATCAGCCTGACCAACCTCCTGAGACACATGGGAAGGCTGAGGACATCAAACTGATGAACCTCATGGGACACATAGGGAGGGTGAGGCCATCAACCTGACCAACCTCTAGGGACACATGAGGAGGCTGAGGACATCAATCTAACCAACCTCTTGGGACATATGGGGAGGTTGGAGACATCAACTTGACGAACCTTCTGGGACACATAAGGAAGATGGGGATATCAACTTGACCAACCTCCTGGGATGCAAGGGGAGACTGAGGACAGCAACCTCACCAACCTCTTGGGACACATGGGGAAGCTAATCATCAACCTGATCAACCTCCTTGAACACATCAGGAAGCTGAGAACATCAACTTCAAGAACCTCCTGTGACACATGGGGACACTAAGGACATCAACCTGACAAACCTATTGGGACACATGGAGAGGCTGAGGACATCAACCTTACCAACCTCTAGGCACACATGGGAAGGCTGAGGATATCAACCTGACAAACCTCTTGGGACACATAAGGAGGCTGAAGACATCAACCTAACCAAACAACTGGAACACACAAGGAGGCTGAGGACATCAACCCGACCAACCACCTGGGACACATGGGGAGACTGAGGATATCAACATGACCAACCTCCTGAGACATATAGGATGACTGACAACATCCACCTGGCCAACCTCTTGCGAAACATGGGGAAACTGAGCACATCAACATGATCAAACTCCTGGTACACATGGGGAGGCTGAGGACATCAGCCTGACCAACCGCCTGGGACAAATGATGAGGCTGAGGACATCAACCTGACCAACCTCCTGGGACACATAAGGAGGCTGAGGATATATAACCTGACCAACCTCTTCGGACACATGAGGGAGGATGAGGACATCAACCAGAACAAACTCCTGGAACACATGTGGAGGCTGAGGATATCAACCTGACTAACCTCTTGGGACACAAAGAGACGCTGAGGATATCAACCTGACCAACCTCTTGGGACATGTGAGGAAGCTGAGGACATCAGCCAGACCAACCTCCTGGGACACATAGGGAGGCTAAGGACATCAACCTAACCAACCTCCTGGGACACAGGGGGAAGCTGAGGACATCAACCTGACCAACTTCTTGGGACATATAAAGAGGCTGAGGACATCAACCTGACCTAACTTCTGGGACACATGAGTATACTGAGGATAGCAACCTGACCAACCTCCTGGGACACATGGGGAGGCTGAGGAAATCAACCAAGCCAACCTCTTGGGACACGTGGGGAGGCTAAGGACATTAACCTGACCAACCTCCTAGGACATATGGGGAGGCTGAGGACATCAACCTATACAACCTCTTGGGACACGTGAGTAGGCTAAGGACATCAACCTGACCAAATTCTTGTGACACATAAAAAGGATGAGGACATCAATCGGACCAACCTTCTGGGACGCATAGTGAGGCTGAGGACATCAACCTGACCAACCTCATGGGACACATAGAGAGGCTCAGGACATCAACCTGACCAATCTCTTGGGACACATGGGGAGTCTCGACATTAACGTGACCAACCTCTTGGGACATATAGGGAGGCTCAGGACATCAACCTGACCAATCTCTTGGGAGAGATGGGGAGGATGAGGACATCAACTTGACCAATCTTCTGGGCCACATGAGAAGGCTAAGGACATCAACCTGACCAATCTTCTAGGACACATGGGGAGGCTGAAGACATCAACCAAACCAAATTCTTGGGACACATGGGAAGGCTGAAGACATTCACCAAACCAACCTCCTGGGTACATGAGGGGGCTGACATCAACCTGAGCAACCTCATGGAACATATGGAAAGTCTGAGGACATCAACCTCCCCAACCTCTTGGGACAAAAGGAGAGGCTGAGGACATCAACCTGACAACCTCGTGAGAAACATGGGGAGGCTGAGAACATCAACCAGACCAATACCGTGAGGCATGTGTGGAGGCTTAAGACATCAACCAGACCAACCTCCTAAGACACGTATGAGGGCTGAGGACATCATTCTGACAAACCTCCTGGGACACATGAGGCTGAAGACATCAACCTGACCAACCTCTTGGGACACACTAGGAAGATGAGGACACAAACCTGACTAACCTCTTGGGACGTATGAGGAGTATGAGGACATCAACTTGACCAATCTTTTAGGATATAAGGGGAGGTTGAGGACAACAACTTTACCAACCTTCTGGGACACATGGGGAGGCTGAGGACATCAACCTGACCAACCTCTTGGGACACACGAGGAGGATGAGGACATCAACCTGATTAACCTCTTGGGAAACATAAGGAAGCTGAGAACATCAACCTGACCAACCTCTTGGGACACCTGGGGAGGCAAGAACATCAATCTGTTTAACCACCTGGGACACATGGGGAGGCTGAGGACATCAACCTGACCAACCTCTTGGGACACATGGGGAGACTGAGAATATCAACCTGACCAACCTCCTGGGACACATGGTGAGGCTGAATACATCAACCTAAACAACTTCTTGGGACATATAGGAACGCTGAGGACATCAAGTTGACCAAGCTCCTGGGACACATAGAGACTGAAGACATCAACATGACCGACCTCGTTGGACACATGGGGATGATGAGGACATTAACCAGCGCAAGCTCTTGAGACATATGAGAACACTGAAGACATCAGCCTGACCAACCTCCTGGGACACATGGAGAGGCTGAGGACATCAATATGGTCAACCTCGTGGGACATATGGGGATGATGAGGACATCAACCTAACCAACATCTTGTGACACATGAGCAGACTGAGGACATCAACCTGACTAACCTCCTGGGACACATGGGGAGCTTGAGGATATTAAACCTGACAAACCTACTGGGGCAAATGGGAACACTGAGGACATCAACCTGACCAACCTCCTAGGACACTTTGGGACGCTGAGGTCATCAACCTGACCAACCTCATTGGAAACATGGAGAGGGTGGACATCAACATGACCAAGCTTCTGGGACACACGGGGATGATGAGGACATCAACCTGACCAACCTCTTTGGCACATGGAAAGGCTGAGGACATCAATCTGACCAACATCTTAGGACACATGAGGAGGCTGATGACATCAAACTGACAAACCTCTTAGGACATATGGGTAGGTTGCGGACATCAAACTGACGACCCTTCTGGAACACATGAGGAAGATGGGGATATCAACCTGACCAATCTCCTGGTACATATGGGAAGGCTGAGGATATTAACCTAACCAACCTCATGTGGCACATGAGCAGACTGAGGACATCAACCTGACCAACCTCCTAGGACACATGGGGAGGCTAAGGACATCAACCTGACCAACCTCCTGGGACACATGGGGTGGCTGAGGATATTAACCAGACCAACCTACTGGGACACATGGGAACGCTGTGGTCATCAATCTGACAAAACTCATTGGACAAATGGAGAGGCTGAGAATATCAACCTGACCAACCTCCTGGGACACATGGGGATGATGAGGACATCAACCTGACCAACCTCTTAGGACACATGAGTAGGCTGAGGACATCAACCTGACCAACCTCCTGGGACACATGAGGAGGCTAAGGACACCAACCAGATCAACCTCCTGGGACACATGGGGAGGCTGAGGTCATCAACCTGACAGAACTCATTGGACACATGGAAAGGCTGAGGACATCAACATGACCAACCTCTTGGGACACATGAGGATGATGAGGACATCAACCCGGCCAACCTCTTAGGACACATGTGGAGGCTGAGGATATCAACCTGACCAACCTCTTGGGACACATAGGGAGGCTCAGGACATCAACCTGACCAATCTCTTGAGACACATGGGGAGGTTCAGGACATTAACCTGACCAACCTCTTAGGACACATGGGAAGGCTCAGGACATCAACCTGAACAACCTCTTAGGACACAAGAGGAGGCTGAGGACATCAACCTAACCATCCTCTAAGGACACAAGGGGAAGCTGAAGACATCAACCTTACCAACGTCTTGGTACATATGGGGAGGCTAAGAACATCAACCTGACCAACCTCCTGGGACACTTGTGGAGGCTGAGGACATCAACCTGACCGACCTCCCTAGGCATATAGAGAGGCTGAAGACATCAACCTGACCAACCTCTTAGGACACATGTGGAAGCTGAGAATATCAACCTAACCAACGTCCTGAGACATGTGAGGAGGCTTAAGACATCAACCTGACGAACCTCCTGAGACACATGGAGAGCCTGAGGACATCAACAAGTCCAACTTCGTGGGTTCAATGGGGAAGCTGAGGACATCAACTTTAAGCACATCCTGGGACACATGGGAAGGCTGATGACCTCAAGCTGAACAACATCTTGGTACACATGGGAAGGCTGAGGACATCAACCTGATCATCCTCCTGGGACACATGGGGAGGCTGAAGACATCAGCTTTACCAACCTCCTGGAACACATGGGGAGACTGCGGTCATCATCCTGACCAACCTTCTAGGACACATATGGAGGCTGAGAACATCAACCTGACCAACTTCTTGGGACACACGGAGAAGCTGAGGATATCAGCATTAAGTACATCCTGGGACACATGGGGAGGCTGAAGACATCAACCTGACCAACATCTTAGGACACATGAGAAATGTGAGGACATCAACCAGACCAACCTCCTGGGACACATGGGAAGGCTGAGGAAATTAACCTGACCAACTTCATGGGACACATAGGGAGGGTGAGGACATCAACCTGACTAACTTCTTGGGAGACATGGGGAAGCTGAGTACGTCAAACTGACCACCCTGATGAAACACATGGAAGAGGCTGAGGATATCAACCTGACCAACCTCTTGGGACAATTGGGTAGACTGATGACATCAACCTTACATACCTCTTGGGACACATGGGTATGATGAGGACGTCAACCTGACCAACCTCTTGGAATACATGAGGAGTCTGAGGACATCAACATGACCAACCTCTTGGGGCATGTGGAGGTTGAGGACATCAACTTGACCAACCTCCTGGGACACATGAGGAAGCTGAGGACATCAATCAATCCAACCTCTTGGGACACATGAGAAGGCTGAGGACATCAACCTGACCAACCTACTGGGACATATAGGGAGGCTGTGGACATCAACCTGACCAACTACCTGGGACACATAAGAATGCTGGAAACATAAACCTGACCAACCTCTTGGGACACATGGGGAGGCTGAGGACATCAACCTGACCAACCTGTTGGGACACACGGGAACAATGAGGACATCAACCAAGCAAACCTCCTGGGACACATGGGGATGCTAAGGCCATCAACCTGACCATCCTCCCGGGACATATGGGGAAGCTGAGGACATATAACCGCACAACCTCTTGGAAAAATGGGGAAGCTGAGGGCATCAACCTGATCAACCTGTTGGAACATATGGGAAAGGCTGAGGACATCAACCTGGCCAATATCCTGTGAAACATGGGGAGACTGAGCACATCAACATTCCCAAACTCCTGGGCCACATTGGGAGGCTGAGGACATCAACCTGACCAGCCTTCCTGGTACACATGGGGAGCTAAGGATATCAACCTGACCAACCTCTTACGACACGTGAGCAGATTGAGGACATCAACCTGACCAACCTTCTGGGACATATGGGGAAGCTGAGGACATAATCCTAAACAACGTCCTGGGACACATGGTGAGGCTGTGGAAATCAACCTGACCAACCTCCTGGGACACATGAGGAGGCTGAGGACATCATCCTGACCAACCTCTTGGGACAAATGGGGAGGCTGAGGACATCAACCTTACAAACCTCTTGGGAGACATGGGGAAGCTGAGGACATCAACCTGACCAACCTGGTGGAACACATGGGAAGACTAAGGACATCATTCTTGCAAACCTCATTGGTCACATGGGAAGGCTGAGGACATCAACCTCATCAGTCTCCTGGGACACATAGGAAGGATGAGGACATCAACCTGACCAACCTCCTGGGACAAATGGGGAGGCTGAGGACATCAACCTTACAAACCTCTTGTTACATATGAATGCGATGACATCAACTTGACCAATCTCTTAGGATACATGGGGAGGTTGAGGACAACAACTTTACCAACCTACTGGGAAACATGAGAAGGCTGAGGACATGAACCTGACCAGTCTCCTGAGACACATTCGGAAGCTGAGGACATCAACCTGCACAATCTCCTGGGAAACACGAGGCTGAAGACATCAAACTGACCAACCTCTTGGGACACATGAGGAGGCTGAGGACATCAAATGACCAACCTCTTAGGACACATGGGGAGGCTGAGAATATCAACCCAACCAACCTCCTGGGACACATGAGGAGGCTGAGGACATCAACCTCAATAACTTCTTGGGACACATGGGAAAGCTGAGGACATCAACATGACCAACTTCTTGTCTCACCAAAACGGGACTACCGGGCTAGTCCTACCATCTTCTTACAAGCAACACACACCTAATCATGCCTTGCTTATTATTATTACTTTTTTCACCTAAGTACTCTTGCCAATTCCTATCCGCTCTAACATTTATAAGTCCCCGGCGTCATGGGGTGCTAAGAATCTCAGGGTTTCAACCTGACTCTACTGCCAATGAGAGGGAGGGCTCTGGCAGTAGTAGTACCGGCCCCTCCCATGACTTTTCCCTTCTCTTTGAGACCTTCCTCTTTTTCTATTCACAATACCAACATTCGTGATCTCTCTAGTAACCTCGCCTCAGTTGAACACCATCTGTCGTAGTCCCTTTCCCAACATCTTACTTCTGTCTGAGACGCAGTTGTCTAATGATGTTCTCACTAGTCCCTTTTTCATATCTAACTATAATCTTCACTCGCTCTTCCGTTTCAAAGGTGGTGTTTGTGCTTATTCCAACATAAACAAACCTGTTGCACGACTCAAGGACCTTGAATCCCCAAACTTTGATATTATGTGGCTCATGGTCTGTCTTCCTGCTATCATACTTGGCCTCTGTTTTGCCTACTGCTCCCCTAATTCTACAAACTTTGTATCCTTCTTCGACTATCTAAACGTCTGCCACGAGACTGTGACATCCTCTCACCTGCAAGCTGAGATCCTCTACCTCGGGGTTTCAAAGTTCACCATCGGGAATGGTTGAATTCCTCCCATACGGACAATGGGGGGATCGAAGTCCTCACGTTCTCCATTCTCAGTCATTTAGAGCAAATTATCCCCCACCCTACCCATATACATGACCGCTAAGACCATTCTCCTAACATTCTGGATTTGTTCTTTACTTCTAGTCTATCTCGCTGTAAACACACAATCTCGCCCCCACTTGGTTCATCTGATCATACTCTCATAAATGTATCTATTCTAACGG